>VDFB02305064.1:0-10023 GCA_007258455.2 Sequoia sempervirens | reverse complement strand
ACTATTAGACTTTGGTGTTTCAATTGCGCATGTCATGCAAGCAACGTCGCAGCTTTAATCGTAGAGAAAGATTATTAGACTTTGGTGCTTCGATTGCGTATGTCATGCAAGCAACGTCACAGCTTTAACTGTAGAGAAAGATTATTAGACTTTGGTGCTTCGATTGCGTATGTCATGCAAGCAACGTCACAGCTTTAACTGTAGAGGACCACGTAAACTAGACTGCCATCCATATCTCCTAATTGATGTGCTTAAATTTTTATGACAGTGATAATAAATAACAGTCAAAGCTCTGGGAATTGGTCATTCAAAACTAAACACGATAAGCACGTTCCTTTTTAATTAAGAAAAAATTGAAATTGACACAAAAACGTCTTTGAAGTTTGCTTCATAAGAGATACAACTTTACAGTGCATACCTTCTTTGACTGGATAATCGAAGAATTGGAGAAAGGAAACTGCAGTTCATTGATATAAATCTACACATATGCTCATGCATTGATGTATTGTTCACATTGTAAGCATTTTCATATTACAGTAAATATCTTTCCTTTCAGAGATATAGTTCAGGCTCTATGGAGAGCTTAAGGGAGCCGCTCAATCATAGAAATGGTAATGAAGAATATTTGTATGAGAACGTCCACGACATTGTGATTGTAGGAGGAGGAGTTGCGGGCCTTGCCACCGCCCTTGCCCTGCATAGGTATATCGATTGTATTCTCATTTTTGGGTTTAACTAATTATAATTGGTTGCTCAAAATCTATGTGACAGTGGATTTGGAGACATTGAAGGTAAGTGTTGAAAGTAGGGTTCCTTATACTATATACGGATGTATGGACTGACATGGTTAGTGGGACATCCAGGTTGGGTTTAAAGAGCCTTGTACTTGAGATGGCCGATACCCTTAGAACTAGTGGGGCTGCCTTCGTTATGTGGGCTAATGCCTGGAAAGCTCTTGATGATCTTGGTGTTGCAGACTCGCTTCGCCCAAATTATTGCCAACTTGATGGGTATTTTGTTTTTCCTTAGATATTAATTTGATGGGTAATTTGTATCTTTTTATTGTAGATTTAAATTGTGTTTTTAAGAGTTTTTCTTTAGTGTCTGGCACTTTACTTGAAACATAAAATTTTGATCTTTCTATGAATTGTGGAAAATGTGACTGATCATATTAATAAAATTCTGATTTTTCTATGAATTGTGGCAAATGTGACTGTTCATATTAATTAATTATATAGTACTTAAGAAGGTTTTTACATAAATTGTTTTCCTTACTGTGCAGAATTTGTGGGTGGTCAAATTGTACTGGGATGAAAAGGACAGTCCAACTCATAAAGAAGGCTAAAGGGTGATTAAAATGATGATCATTAAATTTGATACGTAACATTTGAAGTTGATTTAGAAATTGTTAATTTAATTGTTTGCTAAAATATTGTGCAAAGGGAGATTAAGAAGGAAAGAGACAAAATATTTTCTGATTCTATTAAATAATCTCCAGTCTTATTGATCTACTATGAATAAATTTTAAAATGCTTAAGGTTTCTGGTTTAACTTTTTGTATTACATCTATATATGTATAGGTGTTCTAGTATTAATCTGATTATATTTCCTCTATGTTTTTTTTTAAATGATTTGGACATATCTACTTTTTTAATATTTTTAACATAATTTGGACATGTCTATTTTTTCAATATTTTAAAGAAAAATCTAATTATGTTTTAAATGTTTATGTGAAGATATTTTCCATTTATTTATTTTAGGTTGGAGAGCCCTTCCTCTAGTATATTTCTGTTTTGTTATATATATGTGGATGGTTAAAGAATGATAATATAAAGTTAAGTTATATAAGATTTTGAAATATGGATTTTACTGATTTTAGATAATCTAATTTGTAATTCAGGGGGTCAACTATGATGATGGAAACTAGGTGTATAGAAAGAATCAAACTTATAGAAACACTTGCTAAAGAATTGCCTGAAGGAAATATCAGATTCAATTCCAAAGTTGTTATGATAAATAAAGACAACACATCTTCCTTAACCTTGTTAAAGCTTGCAGATGGAACATCTATTACAGCAAAGGTAGATTTTCCTTCAGTGTCACTGATTTACATATGAGATGAATTTCTCCCTCCTAATTACAGAATATGATTATTGGATTTCTTATTTACAATCTTGTGTACTGTATTATGATTATGAATATGTTTACATGATTTAAATAACACGGAAGACTAAATTTTACGTACGTATTGCCTATAGATATTAATAGGTTGTGATGGAGTTTACTCAGTAGTTGGGAGGTGGATGGGTATATCACCGGCAAAGTCTTCAGGACGCACTGCTATTCGAGGCATGGCAACATATTCGGAGAGCCACCAGCTGGAAAAATTCCATTCACAGGTTTGGGGTAGAGGAGTAAGAGCAGGATTCATTCCTTGCAAAGATAAACAAGTTTATTGGTTTTTAACAAGAAGATCACAACCTCAAGGTATAATTTTTATCTATAACTATTGATCCATTAAAAAGACAAAAGCATAGTTTTTGTGTTTCTCAATTATTTGTTTTCTTTCCATTGTTCATCTTATTGCATAAATAGTAGAAAAATTGGGAAATTAATTAAAAGCTAGGAAATTACAGCTAATTGTGGCTGATAAAATAAGTAATGGTGAGATCATGTTTCATTCATCATTTTAACAATTAATGTTTAGTTTTTTTCTGGCATATGGGTGAAACAAATTAATAATGTGTAAAATAGACTATAAAATCAAGTTGTGATCTTCCACCAACAAGTTGATTTTGAGTAGGTTAATTTGATTAAAGGAGCATCATATTTAGGCCAGTTTATTTTATTTTTGTTTCTTTCATCTTACAGTTCCGTAAATTGTCATCCTTGACAATTTCATATTATATTTTTGCTCCCTCCTATGTGATTTGCACATAATTTCTTAAATTATGCATTCCATATCCATTTTTAACATTTATCCGAAAATTAGATATGAATGATCAAAGTATGCATTTAATATTTTTCCCTTGACACTTTGGATCCTGGAAAAGGGGGGATTTGATTAGGGGTAACAATATGGGGTTGAATATTGGTAGTGAAATTGAAATGGTAGAAGAGAGAGAGGAAATAGATGCACCCAAATAACAGTAGATGAAATATCCTCACCATTTATAGCTTATAAGACATATAGGCCTTGTGAATTACCATTAAATATTGTAAGAATCATGTCAACTAGTTATATATGAAGATCCAAGATAGCAAGTTCATTAGAAATGATTTCTTACTCAACATTAACATCCATATAAACTTTAGTTTCTATAGAGGAAGTGGAAGGGTAGGGTTTAGGTGACAACTTCTTCTTCAAGAAAGATTAAAATCATGGGTATCTCTTAGCATAAACAATGGCTTCTAAATGATAGGTAACAGAACACAATAAGACACATTTAGATTTAAAAATAAAAAATATTGGGCGAGTCAAACTAAATCTCATGAAATCATGATAAAGCCCTAAACATAGAGGAAATTAATGGAATTACAATAGATAAGAACATAAAAATATAAGAGGATACTAATGCAATAAAAATGATAGGTTTAAAAACAAAATTATTTAAGATATAAATCATAGAGTCAAACCTTAGGGGATGTAAGATCAAATAGGTTCAAGCCAAAATACAATGCAAATTAATATTTTCCTAATTAAATACAATACATAGACATTAGTATAAATTAATCCAATGTAAATTAAATGCAATATGGGAATGATAAAGCATATAAAATAATAATGAATTACCAAATTAAATTGAGAGAAGATTGTACTTAATGTAGAATTGAAGAGGGAATTTGAAAGGTGATGACTTATAAAGTTAATTGACATTTTCAAAAAGAAAAATTATATCCTTGAAATAAAAACCATCCTTGAATTTTGTGTAGACCTAGAAATCTATGTAGGTCTATAATATGAGTGAAGATTAAATCCACAACATATGGTATTGATTTCTAATGTAATTGATTTAAGTCTTTTAATGTTAAAGTAGTAAGTGTTCCTCACTACTCTTTGTAAATATAAATGATTAAGAAATAACTCCTTAATGTGTTTCAATGCTCAAATAAATGTCTTCATTAAATTCAAGGACATAACAATTCATCACACAAATGTTTGCCTAGTTAACTCTCAATGACTCAGAAAAAAGACAAGAGTTGACAATAATTATATATATATATTTTTTTAAGTTTTAGGTCAAATCTATGTTGTGCTTGATAGACCTCATGTGCCATAAAAATGACGTGAAAACAAGTGTGGATAATTTGTGGATAAGGATGAATAATGAGTGTGAGGTGTAAATGAGGATTGAATAAGATTAAGAAAACAGAGAGAATTTTACTTAAGAATGTGTCATATGTCACTATTTAGACATATTTAAATATTTCTCTTAATAAACTCAACATTAAATAGGAATTGACATGGATATATAAATTTCACCATTACAATTATCATAATTTCTTTTTAGCATATTGTAAAAAATTCCTCAATTGTCCCGTATTTTTCATATTTATTTCGAAATTGATTGAAAGTTCTAAGTGATGATGTCTAGATGTCTAAGTTCATCTTAAATTTTAAATTAATCTAATTTTATTTTTTTCTAATTTTGCAGATATAAATATCTCTCATGATGTTGAAAAGATTAGACATGCAACTTTAGAAATTATACATGATTTTCCAAAGCCCTTTGCAGAACTAATAGGAGCAAGTCCAGCAGAAACCATCAGCTTGGCAGATATGAAGGTGAGGTTGGTGTTGCCATGGAAGAATCTCCTACCTAGTAAAGGAAGTGGAAGTGTGACACTTGTAGGAGATGCACTACATCCAATGACCCCTGATCTTGGTCAAGGTAAAATGAATTTTAAAGTTATAAATCTATTCAATTTTTAGAATAAAATATTTATGGTTTTGATGTATAATAAGAATATTGGATTATGATTTTAATTCTCTGTGCAATTGGGTCCATTCATTGTAGGCGCATGTTCTACTTTGGAGGATGCAGTAGTTCTAGGAAGATGTCTTGGAGAAACTATGAAAAACATAAACACAGTACAATGGGGAGAGGAAGTGGAGAAAAAGATAGAATCTTGTTTCAAGAAATACTTGGAAGAGAGGAAATGGAGAGTGTTTAGCCTTGTCAGTGCAGCATTTGTTATAGGAATTGTGAACGAAGGATCCTCTAAACTCATTCGTTTTGCTCGCGATTGGATTTTATTTCCATTGTTCTCCATCTCATATTTAATGTATTTTTCAAACTTTGATTGTGGAAATCTGAAATTCAAATCATCCTAAGAGAGAAACCAAACATTCTCTCTTAAGAAAGACAATAAAGGGGTTAAGCAAACCATTTCAAAGTAAAACATTTCCATGTTTATTTATTTTTTATTTTAATTCAGGATTGAACTCTATCTATTTTATCTTTCATTCAAAGTAGATGTTTAACGTGTGTCAATTTTAAAACTTTATTTTCATCCTTTTTAATTTGTTTTTCACATGTATGAACCATGGAAATTATATTTGGATTTTTTAAGAGATGATGATAATCTTTTTTTATTGCATTCAGGGTTTTATGTTATTTTTAATTATAATTGTGAGGAGTTGATTTGTATAAGAATTTAATATTTTCTTATTTTATATATTAATGGTCTTATTTATCGTATATTGTTATATTTATGTTCGTGCTAGTGATGAAAGCAAGTAGTAAGGGATGCTTGTCATCACAATTCACAATGAATTATAAAAATAGATGGAACACAATGTAGCTGGGGATACATTGAAATTCCTTTTTTCTATCTAGGATATAATTAAGGGGTTAGGTGTTAGTCAACTAGGTAAAATGTAAGATGCATATCTAGTAAGGTTGCATGACAACTAGTCTTTATCCATCCACATGGTGTTTACATGGGTTGTTCACTATGTGTATATGTAATGTATGCATTCTCTAGTTACCTTGTATATATGTAACATGCGTATGATATAATCACACTATATATAAGTCATGTACATACATGAGTTATTCACCCTTTGCATACATGAAATATTTGTGAGTTGATCACTATGTGGATATTGGATGTCTGTATGAGAATGAGCAAGTCATCTTGTGCATATGGTATATGTGTGTGAGTTGATCACAATGTGGATACTGGATGTTTGTATGAGAATTAGCTAGTCGTCTTGTGCATATGGTATATGTGTGTAAGTCGATCACTATGTATATATGTAAGATATGCTTGAGATATTCACTCTATGTACATGTGATATATATGGTTTATAAACTACGATTTTATATGTTTATATTTGTTGAAATTATAATAGTATATGTCTAGGATATGTTTGACATAATATTATCATAAATGGATTGAATGGAAGCATAATATCAATCGATGGTTGTGTTTTAGAACCAATAATTTTATCTCAATCCTAGACACTAAGGTCTCGACTATTCTTCAATTGACAAATATAATGATGTTAGTGATACCTCTGCAATATTGGCTAAAAATTAATCAAATAAAAACATCAGAATAAGGACCATGCATTGCATGAGCATCTAGGTCCACAAGTAATCATGTGTCAACCAAAAATATTTCCCTACTCTATGTTTGCTCGGTTTCTTGCTATTTTTTCTTGTAGGAGTTGTTGATCAAATTCCAAATAACTCCTATGTTTTTATGGCGAATTGATGACTTCACCCTATTGAGAAGGCTAATGGGTACTCACATATCCAATTTGGAGGACTTTGGATAAAAATGGAGAAATTTAGAGTGTTGCAGAATATTACCTTATGTTTGGATCTACAAATTTCTTAGAATTTATTAGTTGCCCTTCATTCATCACTAATTATTGATGGGTATTAGAACTTCATCAAGTTTCATTTCAAGTATTTTTGGAAATTTGTGCTATGTTTGGAAATGTGAAAGTTTTGAGCTACCCCAAGCATCATTATTTTCCTACTAGGCCCTTGTGGACTTAACATCTTCACCAAGTCATTCATGCAGAACATCCTATCTGTCCTCAAAATCCCAACATCCTTGCTTGTCCCAACCTACTCAAAATCTTCACCAAATAAAAATTGCGAAAGTAAAGAAAAATGGGGCAGAAAAGGAATTCAAAACTGGAAAACTTCATTCTAGATCATGAAATGGAGAGATTGTTGAGAAAGGAAGGGTGGCTTGAGTTCATACATATGTACGAAGGATTCAAACTTGATTTGGTTGAGGAATTTGTTATGAACTTTCGTGTAAATGCCACCAGGGTAAGAGGGGAAGTGATTGAAATCACCCCTATTGTTATTAGTGAGCTCTCTAAAATTCCAGCTGAAGGTGAGCCAGTGAACAAATGACATGTGAGTTTTGAAGAATTAGTGTCTGCATTCCATGAAGAACTAGGAAGGGGACCATAAATCCAGTGAAATAAAGGGAGTCAAAAGGGATTTGCTCGCAGTAGTTTGGAAGAACAATGGAAAATAGCCATAATGTAACCTGGTTAATGAAAATTTTCACCTGCGAGGGTTTGTACGGAACAATTCTTGGCCCAAGAATGTGTATGCTCACACATTTAAGATATGGAAACATAAGGCCTTCTACAAGAATTAATATTTCTTCCCTTTTATTCACAAAAATCTCCTCTATGGTAGCTAGGGTAAAGTCTAGAGGAGTTTCATCCATTAAATTCCATAGCTTAATTCATTTGATTATCAAACATCATTTCATGAAGGAGTGTGGAAAAGAGGGGTGGTTGGAATTTCTATCAAGCCCCATTGGCAAAATTGGAAATAAATCTAAAAAAGGGACCCACTGTTGTAACACCCCGCCCCGCCTTAGTTATGTTATAACAAAGTGTAAAAAACAAAGTTAACCGAATAATTTTTTTTTTTAATAAAAGATTACACAACTATTATAAAGTTCCCAAGACGTTACATAATCTTAACAAATAAACTCAACACATTATCATCAACATAAGTACAAATTTAATTTCATGTAAGATCCAGTTTAGAAAACTACATACAATCATATATCCCAAATGTTTAGATTACAAAAGGTGGGATTTCAAAGAATCTCTATACATCAAAAGATGGTACAATCAATACGCTCTTATACATAACAGATAGTGTTCATATTACATCTGACACTATATCCACGAACATGCTCTGCATCATCAAGCACGAACATAGAAGTAACGGGAACCTGCTGCAAGCATAGGATCATCTGCAAGAAAATCCAAAGAGGATAAAGCACGCTTTCCTCCCTACCACGTGAAACCCAAAGGTCCACTCCCTCTGTGCTAGGAGATAATGACAGGTCCACAAACAATGAAGACAGAACATCACATTTACGGGGTGTACATTTCACATCACGACATAACGATTAGAAATCAAAACAGATAAAAACTCAGTATCAAATTATATCAAATAGATATCTGAACACATGGTACACCATCATGATATAGACTAAGAGTGTCATCACATCGTCAGGATAGGTTACCTTGGTGAATCTTCCTAGACTACCGGCCCTCTCCAAGAGTTACCCTGGCAGTCTCTACCAATTCCCGGCCCCTATGCAGACTAATGTGGAGTCGTTACATCTTTCAAGATGACAAGATGGTGACTTGCCATTCCAGACCTTCTCATCCTTTTCTCAACCTAAACGAGCGTTAAGAAAGTAGGCGAGGCAAACATTATTTGAATTAGTGTTTACAACTACCCAACCCCTAATACATTAGTTAGGTTTTCACTGAATTATCACACCTATGATAGGTTACCCAGACAATCACTTCCGGATTTCGGCCCCTACCGCAAGCCACTCTTCTATAACATGACTCAACATAAAATCAATCTAGGGGATGCTATCAAGCACAAAAATCAAAACCAAAATGTTTACATCCTTCACTAGAGGCAAATCACAATCTCTAGGATGTCACTTCGAAAGACCACAAAATAATACAAAGCTATACCCCCACATAAGAAAAACATAACAATTGAGTATCACAGTTTAGAGATTAAAAAATTTGTTATAGTGATTTTCACTTTCCTAGTCTTAGGGGAAAAGAAACATACGTTAATAATGTTACGAATGTATACACCACCAAACTGTTACCGTAAATCAATCTCCATAAATTTTAAATTCCTTATAAAAAGAACTATAGAAATGATCATAAACTGAAGTGTATTGAATTTATAATACAAATTTTACTTCACTAGTTTTGATAAAATATAAATAAACTTTTTAATGTTGTGTGAATACAACTAACAATCACATTTAACTAATTTCATTAAATAAAGAATTTATATTACAAATAATCTATAGATATTGTTATATTTCTAATGATTTTCAAGAATTGTATATACTATCATTATATAATAACAATACAAACTCTCTATATTTTATACTACAATTACCTTGAAAATAAAATAAAATAAAAGAAACATTTTCACTTATAAAACAAAACTACACTTAACTACACTTGTGTATAAATAATATCTAACATTAGATAGATTATAATTCAAGATTTTCTAATTAAGGAAACTGCCTGATTTATGCATGCATGGCAAGTTGGACTAAAGACAAGTATAAGCTCCTAAATAAATATCACAACTATGCGTAACCACTGGAACTTCATGCATTCAACGCATGAGATCTGATTTATGCATGTAAAGGTAAGTTACTTTTTAGTTAAGTAATAGTTTTCAAAATAAGGAAAAATCATACCTTCCAAAGGATAGCTATGACGCCTTGCACCATGCATACCCATTAATTATAACATCTAGTGACTTCAAGTTCCTGCGCTAAGTCAATTTTACATCCACGAATATAAAATATTCATTATTAAGATTTACATTTAAACCAAGCTTTTGTTCCAATTTGCCTGGGAAATCAAACAATAATATAACTGGATAATATTCAAGAATCAGACACTCTTCTGATATAAAGCAGCGCTGAAGACTCAGGTGAAACAATTTATAAGGGAAGGAAAACCAGGATGAA
>VDFB02305063.1:0-44146 GCA_007258455.2 Sequoia sempervirens | reverse complement strand
CACAATTAGATTGGATGTACTTGATTAATTAACTATAGAAAAATGACCTATCTAAAGGATTTTCTTTTGTCTATTTTTCTCAATATAACTATTTGGACCATCCCTTTTATTTCCTAGTAACAATATTTAGATTATTGTATATGAGATTCAAAACTAGTTATGTATTTTTTTATTAGAGAGAAATCCCAAATGCACGTGTTGAAGACTATTTTGTGAATATTAATACAAACCACTTATTCAAAAACACATTAATATGTTATTTTTAATTTAATAGTTTCTTTAAAATTTTAAGGGATCTTAATTTTGATAGATACACATTTTAAGTCAAGGTAGAATTAAACTTATTCTACTCATCGTTGCCAGATAGATGTAAAGGCTTAACAAGGCGATCAAACACAACCCAAATGTAGGATAAAGACAAGAATCTTAATCTATACCATTATTTTGAGTTTGGTTTAATAGAAATTGTAAAAATTTATAATCCTGAAAAAACCAATTAATATATTATGAATAAACTAAGGATCATTTTAACAGTGGTGAATTAGTGCCTAAGATTGGCCCAAAAAAATTATAATATTCAACATTCTCATCACAAATGATGTATGAAAACTAAAGATCATTTTGAAGAATGGAATTATGAAATCTTTAAGATATAATATTCAATATTGTTATCAAAAATTAAAATAATATAGTTTTCTAAGTTGCTTTTATGTGTATTCATCTAATTATTTGATCTTAACTGTAGATGAAGCAATTCAAGACAAGCCAGACGTTGAAGCTATATGCAATGTACTCATAAATCAGACACTTGATCTTGCAATCAATGGTAAAGGCTTTTTAAATGATGGAAAGCGCTTTACAGGGTACCCAGTAATAGGATTCAATCACCGCATGCAAACATCTGGTGGATGCCAAGCAGGAAGATACTCTATGACTTGCACTCCTACATCAATTTTAGATAAAAATGAAACTGTTTGTTCATGGGATCGACGAATATACAATACCTTATACTTTGGTGTGGAACTAAGAGTGCCTATATCTCATTTGGCCGAAGTAATAAAGGATGTGAAGAGGATTAGGGATCTGAATCCTCAAAAATTATGTGACATGTCTGGAATATTTATGCGTTCTATCAAGAAATCTGAGGCATATTTGGGACCTAAGGAGGATCTAGTGACATTGGACATGATGAATTACAGGTCAAGGGAAGCCGGTACACCCAAGTGGAATGAAGATGTGTATGAAGAGATTGAACAGATGGTAATTGAGAAGTATGGTGGTGTGTTACACTACGGTAAATCAGGGGGTTACTTGTTTCAAGGTCTGGCTAAGAGGGCAACTAATTTAGAAAAGTTCTTGGAAGTGAAGAAGAAATTTGATTCATCTGGAGTATTTTCTAATGAATGGACAGATGGTTTGTTTGGGATTGGAGGAGGAAGTTTAGAGGTTTTTAGAGATGGGTGTACATTGGACAAGCTGTGCAAGTGTAGAGAGGACAACCATTGTGCTCCCCATAAAGGGTACTTTTGCAAACCGGGGAAAGTTTGGAAGAAGGCACGTGTTTGCACAAAAATTAATGAACAATTGATAGTTCCTCACTACATGTGGAACCCTCTTTAGATTTATTCAATGCAGTAAGAGAAAGGTATTCTCAGTAAATAAATGTATCTCAGTATACTAAGTGGCAACTTAGTATTTCATATAGTAAATATATCATTTGGTTATATATTTTCATAGATTTGTTTGAATATTTATTACTATAACATTCATTACAATTAGATTTAAAAATAATATCGTAATAATATTATGTCTTTGAAAATTGTTATGTGGATTTTAATGTTGTTTTTTAAATTTAAGTTAGAATAAGTAGAATCTAATGAGAGACATTAAATAAAGATTCAAGTAATTTATGTATGCCTTAAAATTATGATTATTGAGATTAAATAGATAATTGATTGTATTTTGATTTCAAAATTGGAAATAGTTTAAAATTATATCTTACCAGATTATCCTTTGATACTAAAAGTTATGTCAAGGATTATTTGTATCTTCCTCATAATTATGCTTCTCATATTGAGTATTCCAGGGAGGATTGTGTAGATGATTTGGAAGTTAGAAGCAAAGATTGGTTGAGATCGACAATGAAATATAGGTTGCATATTTTGATATACTCCAAAATCCTAAGAATAGAGAAGATGGTGAGTCATATTTTAATAGACCTTATCTTCACTTCTTCTATTAAAATGCAACCTCTCCAACCAATATATTGGATTGAAAATTAAGTAATAGATATAAAAGAAATAAATTATCATATATTCTTGAGGAAAAAAATGTGGATATATAAGACCTCGGGTATCTAAAAATGCTACTACGAAACCTCCTCCCAAGAAAGATACATTGAATAAAAAATCAAGCGCTTCTTCTTCATCGAATCTAGTTGCTACAATTGCATGTGTCACTAGGTCTAGATCTACTACAACATGAAGAGGTGGATATGATGATCAAAAAAGGGTATTTAATCTATAGAACCCATATAAAGATGATATAGCCAAACTTTGGGGAAGAAAATGGAAATTAGGAGGCATTCCCCATACAAAGAAATAAACACTTCTTAATCTAAGACTGGAGAATAGCCATAGGTATTCCATATTCCTTCCTCAAATCCTCCTTCTCCTTCGCAAATTCCTCCTTCTCCTTCATAAAATCATCTATCTCCTTCATAGAATCATTCTCCTTTGTGCATATCTCCTAGAACTTACCCCTAATCCTTCTCCATTTACCCCACCATCTAACATCAATATTAATTATGTTCCTACAATTGTGTTTCCTCCTTTAACTTTCAAATCCGAAACAGTTTCATCTCCTCCCCCATGGATTAAAGAAATTGTATCAAATAAAAGAAGAAAATATCAAGTATATGAACCAAGTTTTAATGTACTATCTAAATTGCTAAGAGCTGCTCCTCAACTGAATAAATCTCATACAAATTATTGGTTGATGTTTGAATCCTTTGGTGACTAGTTTTTAGAAATCGTTGAACCCACAATGGATTAAATTGAAGAAGATATTGCATAAAAATATTGCCCAGGTAGAACTAGGTCCATCTACGCATGAAGGAGATATTCACAATGCCCAAATATTGGTTTCAAATTTGATTGAAAGGGTAGAGAAGGAAGTAGAATCCAAAGATAGATTAGAAGAAAATGTGAGTTCTCTTACTACTTATATTAGATCTATCATTGAAAATTCTACATAACCACTTGATGATTTTCCATCAAGCTCGTGCTATGTGCCCTATCATGGAATAAGCTCAAATTTTTTTAGACAATATTAATAAGTATCAAACTTGTGAGAGATTAATAGAAGATTGGAAATATAAGGTTACTCTTAATGCATCTTTATGCATTGAAGAAGCTATGAGGATGTATCAATAATTTCAAAATAAAAAGGTAGAGATAGATGTTGAATAACCAGATGCAAGAGAGGAGAATGGTGTTCATATTCAGTTATAGTTGAAATAAGTTCAAGAAATAATGATGGTAAATGCAAATATTTTGATCAGTTAATAGTATTTTAGTAACCCATAGGATAATCAATTCCTTAGCTTTCCAAAGAGCTTTGCATGGAAAATAATGGTTTTGAGGAAATCCATCACACAATTCAAAAGATTGATGAATTTTTGTGATTCTTTACCAATTGACATTAAAAACAATGTAACTTATCATTTGATGTTGATTTCCTAAAGGATGATGAGGCTAGTTTATTAGATACTTTTTTTGTTAATAAATCCTTCAAATATATGATGTTAGAATAAATGTGTAGCAAAGATACTTTTGATTACAATATAATTTAGAAAAATCGAGATATATGTCAACACATTGGATCACCTTCAAAAAAGAATTTTCTAATCTCTGAAGAAAATTAGATGAAATTAATGAAGATATGTTGACATGGAAGTCAAGATTAAGAAACATGCATATTAAATGGAAAATCCTTACCCAAATTTTGTAAATTTCAAATAATAGACAACAAGAATTGTTGCTAACTAGGTTCATGTTCAAGAGAAATATATGGATAATGTCCCCAAATAGAATAACAATAAATACATGATATCATAATATTTGGTTAATTTTCTATTTTTATGTACTATAAAGAAACTTTCATTACTATTTTGTAATAGATTAAAAATGAGCTTTACTTAAAGAAAATAAAATTATGAATAAAGCTTTTTTAATATGTCTTTTCAAGAGGCAGCTACAAATCAAGAAATGATTTCAATTGTAAAGCTATAAAGGAGATAAGGAAAGAGAAAGGATATTTTTTTAGGAATTTTACTACTAGTACTGTAATGTCCCCTTTTTCGTGAGCAACGGAGTTTAGAGGAATTAGCCTATTCCTGATCCTCGTAGGCTAATGGAGCTTGATAAGAGGGTCGTTTGGCAGATACCCAGTTGATTGGTTGGCTAGTTTCGTGATTCAGTCTACATATGGAGGTGTTCTAATGATTTCTTGATATGTTTCTATTTTTAGAAACCTCAATGTTATAAAGTAATGTTATGTTTGCACTTTATGTTATGAATAATTATTTTATTATAAAGTGCAAAATAATAAAATAATATTCCTTCTAGAAGGTGACTTGGGAAAGTTCTAGAAGGAGGCCAACCTCTTGAGGAAAAAGTATAAATAGACATCATGGACTTCATTCTAATCATCCAGATTTGTTGTTGTTGATGTTGATGTTTGTTGTCGATGTGCATTGTGGAGCCTAGGGTTTCTGCAGTAGTCACAATTGGCCATTGAGAACGAAAACTCTCAATTGGTGAGCAATTTTGAGGGTGTGAAATATCACTTGAATTATTGCAAAGTTGAGGAAGTTGCTTCAGAGTTTCTACTTGTACTTCAAAGCAAAATTTTATGGCCTTTGGCCAAATTTTGGTTGTATCGATTTGGGGAAATCCATTGCAGATTTTGGAGGCATTTAGGAGCTTTGGAACTTCATCATTGGGTCAATTTCATTTGTTGCACATTGCTGTTATAGTTACCAGTCATTTTCAAATTTTAATGGAGGAGGATTTTGCATATCATATTCAGATTTTTGCTTGTATGGCCTCATTCGTGTGTTGTTTCTTTGTGGGTATTTGAGCACTCATCTTGGGAGAGCTTGGAAATTGTTTTAGAGTATTTTGGAGCAGCTATCAGGTTGCTGGTAAATAATTTCAGTGGTCTGATATACTACAGCAAGGGCACCATTGGCAAGACATTTTTGTTCATATCTCATCATTGAAGCATCCTTTGGTTCTGGGTATTGTTGCATTCAATTGCTATTTCCCATACAATCATTTCAAGTGCCAAGAGGTAGAGTTTAATTGCTGCATTTATTTATCTAAAGTATTGCCAGGCAAGAACAGGGGCGGCTGGGTGAAAGCTTCGATTGGGGCCTAAGAGGAGTTCATTTAGCTTGAAACTTGATTCTTTCATCAGCTCTCTTCTAAGGCATCATCATTTCTCCAGGTTCCCTTGTTTATCATTCATGTTAGCATTGCATTTCAGGTGTTATCAATTTCAGCTGTTGGTATGCATTATACCAGCATTATCATATTTTGTAATCCATGTAAATGCCAAGAGTCTTGGCCATATTTCATGAGCATTGTATTAGAAATTTCATTGCAATTAAGGAGATATAAGTTGCTGGTGTCATTTGAGCAATTCAGTATCATTTGTATTTAGTTTGTTAGTTTGCATACCAACTGTTTGTTAAAATACCAGTTGGCTGTAGGTGATCATTTTTCATGATTAGAACTCATATATGCATTCAATATTGTCAAAATAAGTTGCACATTCATGTTAGGAAATTGTTTAGACAAATCAGAATCATTTGCAAACATTCTCATTGTTGTTAAGAGAAGGAAAGTACCATTAAAGCAAACTGAAATGTTATATTAGTCATATGACCCTTGTATGCAAAGTGTTTGACGAAAATTACTAAGGCCAAAAATCAGAAGTTTTCAATCAGATTTGAGCAGGGTCATTACAAGTACCAATTATTTTCTTAGGATTATCCCTTTGTACTTTTCCTTGCATTGTGAAATATCTGCAAGAACATTTGTAAAGACTTGAATGGGAGACTTTGGGCTCTACAATTTTGAATATAGAAATCTCAAAAAAATTTGGGTATGTGATTTCTTAGATGTGAATGTTAATTATGTTAAGTTTACAAGACATTTTAGCAATATATTTCATGAATGTTACGTGGGGTATAAGCAATTTTATGTGAATCTTTAAATCATTCTTCACATGGGTATTCTTATTTTTAAGTCTAAGTAATATTTCAATTATTATCTTCTTATGATTTTCCCTCATTTACATGTAGCTATATTTGTTGTGAGACTTTGTGCTCATACTCTATATTTCTTCCATTCCTTTTTCTTGTTTAGATAGTTCATCTTTCCTTTTTTCCGGTTTAAAAAATATGAGTTAAAAAATTATAACGTATCATATGAGTGAGTTTCCCCTCTCTAAAGTAGAGGCAATTTGTTCATTCATAACAACTTATCAAATTGTTGGAATTTTTTCCACTACCTATTGGGTGAAACGCTTGAAAAAAAAATCTATAGTTGCAAATTTATTTACTTATGTATAATTTCCCTAATCATCTCCTTTCCTCTTTGGAGAATTCAATGAAATAATTCCTTCCTAGTAGAGATTTTACTCCCTTACATCAAGGATTGATCTATTTCCTTTATCAACATTACTTGTTAAATTCCTTGGGTAGAAATTCTCAACAAAAAATATCTCTAACTCCCCTATTCGTCATGCTAACCATCCTAAAGGATAGATTTTTTCTTTTAAAATTTCATTACTAAAGTTCCTAAAGTCACCCAAATTGGCAAAAAGCTACACTAGGAGAAATAAATTATTGCTACCACCTCCAACTTGAAGGATACATTTTATGCTACCCCTTTCTCTAGAAAAAAGAGAAGGTTTTCTTGGATCTCCTCTCGAAAGTCCAAAGAAAAGGAGCCCCTTTGAATAAGAAGATAAATGTCATTATTTATAGTGAAGGAAAGAATGTTCAACCTTTGCATAAGGAGACCCCTACTAATAATAAGAGCCACTTAGACCTTGAAGATAATGACTTCATATTTTTTTTGTTTGTATGTCACCGCATCGTCCAACTCTAGCACTAAGTTCCTAATTGACCTTGCCTTTAATAGAAAATAAATAAATTGTTTTTTCCATTAAGATGACCATTTCTACCAAATAAGTATCTTTTAAAAAACCCAATGTTCCCCTTGATAAATATGTATAGCTAGCCTAATGAGGAAAGTAATGTCAAAAACTAGGAAAGCAAGAAAAAGGTAAGGAAATATAAAAAGAAGAATTGAAAATTAGAGGATTAATATAAACACCAAGGAGAAAGAACAACAAATTGAAGGGAAAAATCCCTTGAAAATGAACACTAAGTATGGTAACTCCTATTTTATTTGTCATATTAATAGAATAAAATTGACCTTATCCAAAAAATAATGTTGGGAATGAAAATTCCAAGGTTGAGCAATTGGAAACTTTTGTCAAAAAGATTTTCAAATAAAATAAAGTATGAATTTCACCACCAACGACATAAAAAATATTTTTGAAAGATAAGGATATCAAAGGAAAAAAGGGAAACAATACTTAGAGATACAAGGGCGAGGAATTAAATTCTCTTAGAGTTGATCTACATAGTCTCTCAGAGGAAGGTGATGTGGTTTCTAGTCTAAAGGACTTAGTTGGCTCCTCAACTCACTAGTGGTTGTGTGCTCATGTTATTTTTGGTTCATGTTGTTATATTCTTTGGTGTTGTTTTTGTATCCTTCTACTATTTTCTCAAGCTTTCAAGGTATTTTATTTATTTATTTTGGTTGTAGACTATTGGATTCAATACTTTCTATTTTAATGTTGTTGTGAACTCTCTTTGGGATTTTTAAGTGTAGGTGGTCCTATACCCTTTTTATTTGAACAAAAACAACATACCAAAAACAATATATTTGACCCAAATTTTAATAATAAAATTATCTTATGGCTAATATATATGTTATGTTTTATTACAAATGACATTACTAAGCTAACACCAATTGACCCTAGTTTTCTAAACAAAATTTGTATGAATTTCATTGGGGTAATGAGTAGAGACTTGTCATGATGACGTTGCCTAAATTCAATATCATTGTACACCATTATTGATCTTGGTAATTAAATATTTATTGGAAACATGAATATAGTGTTCGGTTATCTCTCTTATAGTATTTTTATGAAATTTTCATGTTATGACCTCTTCTTGTTAAATAATCAACCCATCTTATGCAATAATGGGATGAATCGATAAGGGATCTAGCATGTCTATATTGATATAAAAATCATAATTGTGGAGAGATCTAAAATTGAGATCTTGGTGTCCTTTGAAGTTCCTTATTATATTTTTCTAAAGGGTGATCTTAATTGAGATTTCCTTTCCTATTGTTAGTCATTATTATTTGATGAGAATCCTTATTTATAGAACCTTGCTGACATACGGAAAAGTAATCAATGCAACTCTATGGGCTATGGACTTGTTTTAGAATTATTTTTTGCAAATGGTGGTTTACTACATCTTTGGTTTTAATTCCTTCCTATGGTTTTCCTTTTATATTATTTATTCCATTTTACTCGAACGTTGAGTAATGGCATTCAAGTGGTTATAAAATATTGCGTACATGAGAACCTATAAGTATGTTCATTCAGGAGAACTATATGGAAATTTGATCCCATTTAGAAGAGTGTATGTAGGCATCCATTGGGTGAAGGATGCCCCTGTGGCTCAAGTCCTTAAGGGAGGGTTTAGAGAATAGCTCTAGAGTTAGGGGTTGTTTCTAAATCTAATCAACCTTCCCTCTTTATTATTCTTCAACTTGCTCGTCCAAATTTGCATAGATGGCAGTGATCTCACCTTCCAATTAATATGTTTCCATTATATAGGTGTGACCTAGTGAAATACAATTGATCTTCATCAATATTGTGTACTTTGAGGTTTTTGATGTTTGACTTTCCAAACTCTACTCCAATATTGGATGAAATTTTAGAGTCGTTGTCATTATGGTTTATCTCAATGTGAATGTGTGAGAGTCAACTAAAATATTATTTGAACTAAAATAATTAGAGTTTATGTGTCAAACACTATGGCTTGGTATCCTAGATCATTGACTAGTATAGGATATTATAGATTAGCCTCAAGATTGGGTGGAGTATATCTATTCAGGAAAGAAGGGCGTGATAAAATTGAGCTTTCCATGGCTATGAATGAGTTAGAGAAACCTACTAACATGCATTTAATGATGATGTTGAGTTCATCCATAATGATTTCATAGTGTGAAAAAATCTTGTTAAGTATGAATGATCTAATTTTGGAACATAATTCCTTATGATTCCCTTTTCTAGTACATCTACATCAACTTGACTAGTATATTGTGAACCCTTGCCATGCATGAATTACATGTACTTAGCTATAAGATGACCCCACATGTCAAAGACAAGTTTTTTTATAGGTGTGAATAAATTCCTATTACCAATATCATACAAGTGATAGATGTTAGGTGCTATCTACCATATCTTGAGGATTAGTTGGTTGTCGCTAGTATCATAGAGGCAAAATATGATAGGGGAAATTGATGCAAATTTAGTTTAGCTAGTTATCACTAATTTTGTGCAAGTGATAGATGTTAATAGCTAACCATAATATCTTAGGGTATAGCCACATTTAGCAAGTAGCGTAGAGGTAAGAGGTATTAGGAGCTACCCATAGTATAATAGGGCTTAGCCAAATTTCAACACTACCATGTAGGTGATAGATGTCAAGAGCTACCTCATACTAGGTTGGAATGAAATTTTCTAGTGGCATGGAGGTGATCTATGTTAGGATCCACCAATTCAAAAGATTAAGAAAGCTATAGAATTACTATTAATGGCCTTGTGTGATATACATATGTTTACATTTGTACCTTATTTAGTGATGATCACAAGTAGTATGAGACATATTGAGGAAAATGTTCAACTTGTGTAGATAATTGAGAAAAAATATGGGACCCATGACATACTCTAAGATGCATCGACATTCCTTTTTTGGATAAGGTGCACTTAAAAGGTATGTGTTAGTGAACTAGTTAGTGGGAAGATACCTACACTAGTGTCACATCCATTTCCAATAGTTAGTTAGTCACTTTGCATGTATGAGTCAATCATTGTCTACCTATGTAAAAATTGGCTTTAGGTATTATGCATATTGTTATACTTATGCCCTTTCTTGTGATGACAAAAAGTAGTATGGAATGCTTGCTTATTAGGATAGATGGTAGTGGATTGGGAAAAAAGGACGGGACTTTTGGTGTAGTTGTATTGATATTCCTCTTTGGTTGGGATGTAAAGGGCTTATGTGTTAATAAATTTAGTAAAAAATAAGATGCTTGCAATAAGGTCACAACCACTTCCTTTTTTATGGGTGATTTTTTATGTGTACTCATGAGGTTGTTAAGTTATTCATAATATGTATATATGTGTTGGATGCTTAAGGAATTCACACAATGTACATGTGATGCATGCATTAGTTATTTCATTATATATATGTGGTGTAAGTGTGAATTATTCATGTTGTATGTTTTATGTATGTCTAAGATACTCACTGTGTGTAACATGATGTGGGTGTGAGCTAGTCCCCTTGTGTATAAGTGGTGTATGCTTGAGATAACCCCTCACGTGTTCATGTGAGTTGTATAAGATCTAACCACTTGTATGTGTGAAACACAAGTGGGGGCTATCCATGTGTATACATGATGTATTCTTGAGCCAATCAATATGAGAACATGTGATGTTTGAATGATATAGTCCTCATGTGGTTTGGTGTTTGTTTGGATACAGATATTGGCATGGAACCAACACTTGATTGGATATGTTTGACTTTATTTTATATTTATTGGATCAAATTGAAAGCATAAGCTCAATGAATAGTTGTGTCTCAAAAGTGACACTAGAGATATCATATAATAAGAGAGGATGAATTATCTCTATCATTGGAGTATGAACTACAAAACCTTTGATTCATAAAAGAGATACATAGGAAAGAACATTATGAATGAACCTTCAAGGTATACATTTTGGTCTAGAGATGACCTTGACTTTGGGAGCTTACCACATTCTAGTGTAAGAACATGAATGGTGTAACACCCCTCCATTTTGGATCTTTGGATCGGCAGTGTTCTCCCTTGTTATGTTTTTTTTTGTTCATGCTTTGACTTTGGAATGTGGTTCTTTTGACCGCTAACTGTTAAGCGATGTAAACATTATATTTTGATGTGATGGAATTTTACTTTGATGTTATCGTTATGGCATGTTTTGAATTAGCGTAGCAGTTATTTAATTAAAAATTCCTTATGCTTTATTGCATTGTTGATGTTAGACTGGTCAGTTAAAAAGTCTGTATTGGTGAAGGGGACGGGATTGTATCACTCGCTTGCGAGCGCCCTACGATTCTGAGATTTCCACTTCACGGTGTGTCTTATTATATATATAAATTTGCACGTTTGATATGCTCTTTGCTCGCAGGTTGATAGGTACAAGACATTGACTCCACCTGATTTCACGGGTTTGAGCGTGTCCATTGGCCAACGGTATTTTATTGGGAGATAGTAGCTAGGTTTTCCGTGCCAAGTCATCACCCTAGTCATAGCGTGTCGTCAGGTTTTAGTCGGGTTAAGTTGCTTAGTTATTGTTCATCTCTTCTTGTTTTTTTAATTTAAAATTGCAAGTTGAAAAAGGTAAATAGATGACTTTATGTATTTAGTTGTTTATTAAATTTAATTGGTTACAATGTTACAAATGTTATTTAAATTTATTCATTAATTTAATTTAATTAATAAAATGATCTAATGTTGGATTAGATTTATTTTATTGATTAGTTAAATTAATCTTGTTGAAATAAATAAAGTTAAAGTCTTTTGGAAATATTTGAAAGCATTTAAATGCATATGAAATAGAAATTTCAAATAGATAAAAAAAGTCTTGTGGAAAACAATTTTGTTTTAAATTTAAAAAAAAAATCAAAATATCTCCAATTTTTGCAATAACTTTGGTGGATGAGATATTTTGGGGATATTGACCAAATTTGGGGAAGAAAATAGGGAGGTTTTTCTTTCTGGAATTTTGGGGCTATGAGAAAATTGAAAGGAGAGTTCATGTGTTGTGGATGCATTTTGGATTTTGGAAAAAGATTTTGGGAAAGCTTTGGAGGATTTGGAATTTGCAGCTCATCTCTCTTCTCAAACTCTTCATTCAAGCTTCAGATCACAGGTTTTCCTTATTTATTTGTGTAAGAAATTTGCATTTTCAGTTTAAAACTTGTTTGCAAATATTTGTTTGAAATCCTGTTTAAATCTTGGAGAAAATTAGACTATTTGTTGAAAATCAAACTTGCAACAAGAAATCTTCCATTTTAGCAATAGAAATTTGAAAGAAACAAAATGAAATCAAAAAAACCTTGTGTTGTATTTGAGAAATTTCTATTATGTTTTAGAAATTAAGATTGTTGTGTTTTTATATTCTGTAGATAAGTTGCTCAATTTGAACTATGAAATGGGATTTAGATTTTATATATATATTGCATATAAATCTTATATGTTGTTGGCTGGAAATTCATCCTTTTAAATAAATAAATAAAAGTAAAAAAAAAATTCCTGTGCAAATTTTCGTTCTGGATATTACCAAAACAGGGGTTTTAAAACAAAATTTTTTATTAAAAAATTATTATTTTTGTGGTGGTTTGAGGGGGCTGTGAGGCTACCCCCACAGCCGCCCCCCATGTGGGAGGCGCTGACTGTGGAGGCAGCGCCCAGTGCTGGCCCCACAGGTAGCGACTCCCCACATGGGGAGGGGTTGCGTGGCTGTCCCCACACGGGCTGCTTCCCCTGTTTGGGGGCTGCACAGCAGCATGGGTCTATTTTTTTTATTTTTTATTTTTTTAAAGTTAGTTTTATTTTTATATATTATATATATTAATTTTTATTATACATATAATATATATATATATTATATGTATATATATTATAATATTGTTCAATTAAATTTTTATAATTATGTATATATTGTGGATATATATATATATAACATTTATATATTATGCATTTTCTGTTAAAATAGATTTGTAATATGGAATTTTAAATTAGTTGATTAAAATATTAATATATTTAACATATATATATATATATATTTAATATATGATTAAATTTAAATATAGATTATTTTAAGATGTTTATTGTCAAGTTATAGAGGCAGAAAAAAGGATTTTAAATAATCAAACGTAGTATTTAAAAAAGAAAGTTGATTTTTAATAATCAAATGATTTATTTAAAAGTAGTTGTAAGCAAATGACTTTATTTATAAAGATTATTTTAATCCTTATCTATGATTGAGCAAATAGAATTAAATTATTGGATTAAATTCCTTAATGTCGACAATGTGATTTGATTACTTTGAAGTGCGTGCAAATAATGTTAATAATTTAAATGATTTCATGCACTATGTTATTGCTTGGCTTGGATTTAGGAAATCCTAACATTAGGTTATTCTATTGCCTAAAATGTTGTTTAAATGATGTTTTCGTTCTTTTTCGATGTTGGGCAAATGGGGTTATTTGTCTAGTAAGTCTTCCAGAGGAGTTGTCTAGGTTGGGATGTTTCATGTAGTGGTTTGACTTGCGAATCGCCTTGAGAAATGTGTATAGAGTTATTTTGTTGTTTCACCCGGTTTTCATGAACGGGGATGGTTTGTACCTCCTTGGGATTAGGAGAGGGTTATGTGGTTTGTGCCTCCTTTGGAAGGAGTGGATTATGTACTTTTGGTTTCCTCCAGTGTTTGGAGTGATTTTCCTTTGTTCGTTGCCTCCTTGGATTGGAGAGGTTGTCTTATCGAGTTCACCCATTGGATTATGTTTTTTGTACCGTATGTGTTTTCGATAGGAGAGTGCCTCTTTGTGGGGATCCGGCACACAAAGGGGCGCCAGGGTAACTCACATAGGGTTTAAGTAAATGATAACTTAAAAAGAATTAATGAAAAACTCTCAGACTAATTAAGATAATTAATGCCTCTCTCATAGCTCATTCGCTTTTAAGGTTTGAGATGAGACGAGAAGCGTAGTTGCTATGAGGGTCTGGCGGCTGGTAGAGTTGAGCCAGGATAACCCAAGATGGGGGTTCGGTTGCCTAAGATAGTTGAGCCAGGGTAACTCATAACAAATGTTGTGTGACACTCTTTATGTCAGCCAGAAGTCAGTATTGTTGTACTGCGTAAAAGATCATTGTCCTCTGGAAGCATTGTAACCTTTTGTGTCAAGTGATTTTGTATTTGTATTTGATTCAGTTCAGTTATGTTTTAACTTGTGTCTAGTGGTAGATGGTCTTGTGTAGGAATTCCTTGTTACTATCTCCTAGCACGGGGGGTGAGCCTTTGGGTATCACATGGTTGGGTGGAACGTGCACCTTAATTTCGTTGGGTTGTCTTCTTGTTCGTGTGGATGAGGTTTCTAGTTGGAGATCTCGTGGGTTCCAGTGCTTCATGCTTTATTCTTTCCTGTTATTATTGTAATTTTATTACCCCTCTTTGTACCGAGGTGGAAGTTGTAATTTGTAACCTTGTATATTGGAATTATCTCATTCGAGGAATGAGGGTTGTAAACATATTGTAAAGATTATTATTGGGAACATGTGGTATTTCTTATGCCTTTGTTGTAATTTTATCATGTATGGAATGTATGCGTTCTTAATGCTTTAAGTAATTAAATGTTATGTTTTCATTTCATGTTTCTTGTTTGGGTTTCAAAGTAAACTCAGTCTCGTAACCTTAGGGGTTGTTGGAAATTGGTTAGTGAACTTGCATGTTAATTGTTCTTAAACAAAAAAAAAATTAGTTCGTTTGTGCAGTAGATTGCAACTTCCCCTAGGGTTGTGTGGCGGGGCGTTACAAATGGTAGAGTAGAGTCGTTGCTACAACTATGATTGGAAAAGTTATGTAGACACTTATAAATTGTATGGAAGGTGATTGGTAAATTAAGCTAGCACTTGTTGTGTATTGAAAATTATTGGTAATCAAGGAGTGGTTATTACATATTCTTCTCGGGCCTATGATAATTCTATTATGTATAGGATTCTTTAAATGTGTGATTGCATTGGTTGCTTAAGGGGAAATTGGGAGTAAAATTGTATGTTGTATCTACCTAAATTAATAGGAGAGAATGTAATTGTGTGAAGCATATTCTTCTTATATAACATAAGATAATTTATTTTTTGTTGTATTTTTGACATGAGAGATAAAAGGAAAGGATCGTAGAAGACAAATATGCAACTAGTGGAGTAACTTAGGGAATATTGAATTCAAAGTCAAGGCCCTGGATTAAAGGGGCAATCAAGCATATTGTAGATCCATTTCAATTATAATTTCATTATACGTGCCATTTGTTACACAATAATGGTAGTACGTATTTTCCACTATTGATGAGTCTAGATTTTGTCTCTTTGAATGGTTTTTAGAATAAGTATGATATTCAAGATTCTCGTCTTCCTCTCTTATTGTTTGTCATTTAATTTATGCATAATAAGCATAATATGTATAATTTTTTTTTTTGGATTTCTACAATTTTTATAGTTGATAGATTGTATATCATGTATACAGTTCAAATGTATAATGGTCCATAATGATTCTTTTAAGGGTGTCTTCATTGTAAAATATAATTAGGGGGTTCTAGGAGGATGGGATGAAGAAGATGTATCATCAGATTCAATGTTTCCTGTAAAAGAATGACCATTTCATCATTCTCAATGTTATTATCATTATCACGTGGCTCTACATTATTTGTACAATGAGGAGATAGATTTGTGTAAATTTCTAGATGACTATTTGGGGTCCAATAGATGGATTTCCATTATCATTAACGACTCCAACTTTAATTGCATTTTTCTCAATGAGAACTTGTCCTTGCATTTAAGACCCATGCAACTTTGGGTCTAATGACATTTAATACATCCTAATGGTTGCAAAATATTTGATAATTATATACTTTAGGAAGTGGGTGGATTGAAGGGAGTAAATTAGCACTCAACAACGTTTGAAGCACAAGGTCCATATATTTTTGAAGTTTAGTGAAATTTCTAAAAACTACTAACTTAAATGAAGGATCATGGAAGTGTTAGCAACATGATGAACATTTTTATTCACATCATTATGCATGGAAAAGTTGTTTGACTCTAGATATTTCGAAGTGTAGGAAGCATTTTGGCTTAAAGACCCATATTTGAAGGCATTTTATGCTAACAATATGGACTGTATAGCTTTAACATGAACACATCAATCCATAAAAGAAGCCAGGATATTCAAATACACATTATCTTGGATTGGTTCAAGTAGACCCTCAATAAAAATGTTTTTAGCTCAAAATCATGTGAGGGGGTTATCATTTTGGAGCTTGAATATTTGAATGATGTGATATAATCATTGATGTGTTTATTTTATCCTTGGGCACATTCAAATAAATTGACAACTATAAATCTAAGGTTTGTGTTAACTTCAAATTGTTTTAGGAACATTTCTACCAAATCATCAAAAAGAATTATTAACTAGCAATTGCACCTAAAGGAGGTTATGTATTGTTAATATGTTAGAAAGTACATGTTTTTGCATGCAAATTCTAGTTGCATGAGGGTAGATTAAACGATTAATAATAAATGCTAAATAATGGAATGAAATAAACTTAGACAAATCTAGATTTTTTCCTTAAAAAATTAAGTATTATCTAATTATGAAATATTTGCATACAGATTTAAAACATAAAGCAATGCAAATGAAAAACGAAAGTTTCCATCAAATTGACAAAAAATACTCCAAATGAAAATAGAATGTTCCCATCCAGTTGTCAAATCAATATTTATTTGGATTTTATGTCATAAGTGATATTTTGGAGGCTTTTACCATTAAATGGTAGTTGAAACTTATTTTCTGATGTTTTTGATGACTCGACAATGGTTTGCAGGCCTGAGACTTGTTTCAAGCTCAAATCTCACACTATATGTAGCCTATCGGCTAAATATTGAGGAAGAAAAAAGAACCACTCTATAGCATAATCGATGAGAGTGTGAGGAAATGACACCATTAACAACTTATCCTCTAAAAGGAAGTCTATAGCACCACTTTCTTTTCCATTTGGCTTTGCATCCACTTTCTTTTCTACTTTATCTATTTTGTGAAATAATACATCTAGTATTAAGGAGGAAATCTTGGCAATGAATGTTGGGACCACCATATGAAATATGGATATGAATGTGAGAAATAAAAAATAATATGTGAATATTTATAATATCTATAATTCTACACAATTCGTATAAAGATTCAAACTAAAACCTTCTGATTATATAATGATTTCAAGTATAAAATTTTAAAATTTTAATTTTATTTATCTAAAATCCCATAAACAATTTTAATTTCACAAACATTAAAATCTTTCCTATCATATCCTTTCCCTTAAATAAAGAAAAAGAAATCCAAAAGTGGAAAACGTCATTTAGGTATAATTTTACCATCCATTTAAAACATTTCTTGTTTAATGACTTGGCGTTTTTATTAATTATAGATTGTGTAATTTTAAAATAGGGTCACATAATATAGCAGGGTCGTAGAAAGCACATAACTATAATTAGGAATCTTATTCTCTCATTGCACCTCTGCACTGTATAGTGAGTCGCATGCATCTTTTCTCTATCTTTTTCTTTTGTGTGTCTTTTAAAGCTATCACCCTGCTTTTTGCTTTTCAAGTTTCACTATAATTGGTTAAGTTTGGAGTCCCTCTATTTATTTAACTTGTGTTGGGTGTTTGATATGGCATTGGACGTGTCTTTTTTTTTAGTTTTTCTTAGTGTGAGTCTATAAAACGGTATAAGTGTATTTCCCTCTTTTTGGTATGGAGATTTAAGAAGTGTTTTATTGGTGGTTGGAACTGCTTTGTTAGGTAGTTGTCTATATTGAAGATAGGCCTGGTCACATGCCTTCTTTCAGGATTTAAGTTGAATTTTCCAACTTGAAATGAGGCATTTTTTTTCTTTACTATAGGTTTTATGGTTGGGATTTAAGTTGGGTTCATCCAATTTGACACTAGGTGTTGATTTTTTAACTTTCATAAATAATAAATAATAAGTTGGGTATATATGTAATAAACACCCCTACCTTTTGTTTTGAAAATTCGGTCAATGAGATCAATAACGTGAACTTACATTTGACGGTTTACTACTGTCACAATTCTGGTATTTATTTTTAATATGCATTTGACTACTGTTAAAAGGTTTTTTGGAAGATAACACACAAAAAATAATACTTCATTACATTAGAGTGCTATACATAAGAAATCCAACACAAAATACCTTAAGCAAGAATGATCATCTAATACAGGTATGATAATGAGTCAATGTGTGCTACTACAAGCAACAAAACATTTATAATTTTCCCAACACTCCTCCTAACACCCAACTATCACTCGCCAAGATGGATTAGAAACACCTGTAGAATTCACTCCCAATGCGCCTACTAGCTCTATTACCATAAATGTGATGGCCTAATGTTGTTTTGCATTAGGATGGACGAAACGCATTTCACATTGTAAACATCCATTTCTAAGCCATCCAAGCTGTTGTGGAGAAGTAGTTGCTTTGATTTTGGTCTCAAATATTAGTTTACTTTACTTTTCCTAATTTCTGACCTGTATTTGATAATTAATTTTATTCTAGTTTTTTAATAAAATAAACCTTTGATTCTATACCATATAATTTCACTAGCTATTAACAGTGCCATAAGACTATTTGCTTTCTGGTCCTAATATGACATGAAATGAAAACGCTGCGGTAGCTTTTTCTATGCAACTAACTGGCCACTTAGATGAGCTTTAATTGTAGTAACTAACTGGCATTGAGTGTTAACCATTTCCTAATTACAATGAGCTTCAATTAAAATGTTGAATGCTTTATTAAAGCAATATACATTATTCTATAAAATAATAGTAAACATATTATATCCATCTCTTATACACAATCTTTAAGTATTCGACAATTTTTGTTTCTCGTTTCTGATAAGATAGCCCACCAATCGTACTTAGGCTTCCACAAAGGTCACCATCAACCTAGTATTAACTCATCACTGTTGTATAGCCACAAATCAATAGAAAAATGCAAGTTCCATGTATGTTATACATCTTAAGGCATACCTAACGCTAACAAAGCCACCTTCCAACACACCCAGCTGCTCTAAAAGGAATAGTGCGGGTCACATTAATTTTGAACATGTCTAAAAGTGGTAGAAAACTATTGTTTAAAATAGATCAACATGGTTAAAGCACCCAACTAGCCTCCAATTTTGTTTCACAACACTCACAAATGCTAGAAAGGTTGATAAACTCCACACAACACCCTTATAAACTCCCACCAACATCCCAACATGGTCAACTAAGGTTACTCCAGCCTAAAAATGATTAACAACAGTCAAATATGCAGGTATAATGACCTGAGTCGCCCCCCATTATCACATATAAATTTCCATTAAACACCTCATAACTGTTCCAATCTTTTCCAAATGTCTTTGCATATCTATTCAACAAGGAAAAGATCCCAAATTGTAGAATCTGAAGCAACCAATAAACGAGAAACAATAAACACAGAAATAACAAACAAAGAACTGAGCAATAAATAGAGAATTATTTAACATAAACACACAATAGCCTTTATTTCTTTGATAATAATTTTCATTACATATGACCTCTCTTTATAGATGCTTTCCATTACAATTTCTTATACATGCAATTTATCATGTATATTACGTGCAAGTTACAAATTCAAGAAAAACCTATATTTAGAAACACTAATCTTATCTTCATGAAAGATATAGCTATTTCCTAACTTTTCTTTGTTGGGAAATCGGGGTTATCTCAGATAGAAATATCTAAGAACAGCAGTGCCTTTGGGACTTTAATTCTTTCAAATACACTACTAATATACCACAACGCGGAAGCGGGTATAGTTGATTTCCCACATTAACCCTTCTGAGAAAAGCACTTGCAGAAATAACCAAATCCAACACCAGAATAGACGGATTCGCCATGCAGAATCAACATGAAAGACAAAGGAAAGGAACACACAGATTTACATGGGGAAAACCCTTACGGGTAAAAAATCCCACACTCCAAAAAGATAGATCCATTGTATTATTCAACAACAAGAAAGGTTACAATACAATTTCAAGCCCATAGCCTTTATAGGAGTTTACACATCTTGTTCCATCCGGAGAAATACAAACAGCTTGACCGTTTAGAATCCTCGCACTGTTACAACACTCTCACACAGCATACAGTGCAGATACTTCTCCTCAAACCAGTGCACTCTCTCCCAGTCAGCCTCTCAGGTTTACATTCTTCGTGCATCTACATAGCCTCTTGGCCAGTATGGCAACACCCACATCTAGCTTCTTGGCTTGCGTCCAGCATCTCAGCCTTCGATGCCCAGCCTAACGGCATGCACCCAAGTTCTCGGCCAGTCTGCATCCAGCACCACGTAGCCAATTCAGAAACACCTCAACCTCTCTGCCAGGTCGGCACCTAGCACCACGCGGTCTCTCTTCCTTTCGACATCCACGCAGCCTCTCGACCTCCACCCGGTAACCTCGGCCAACACCCAACCCTTCGACCTGTCGTTCGACGTTTGATACATCCAACCTCATGGCCTGCAGCTCGGCCTCTGCTCCTTCTGGTTACTGCCGCTCACTGTCACCACCACACTCTTCTCCAAGCTCTAAGAGAGTCATATCTCAGCCTTTTCCGCATCCAGCCTCTCAACCTACAGCTCAACTTGTCCGGTAACCGCCGTTCGGCCCCTCCAAGAGATTCCAGAGAGACTCTTTGAAGAATATCACATTCTCTATATCGCTTTGACTCTTCAACTGCCACACCCCTTAGGGTTTCACCTCGAGCCACACGCCATCATCCAGCATGCAATCCTTGCCATCAAATAAGTAGTCGAACAAATCTCCACCCTCAAACTTAGGGTTCTCCATGAGTCACCGAGTCAACCATCGAGCACATGGGCCCACATGCCATCTGTCCTCCACGTCATCACCACCTATCGGCCTTCATCATGATCCGCCAACCTTATCGGGTCCCAAATGGTCCCCACATCCATCGGCATCCCAGTCGCTCAATCGCTGGAGAACTGAACTTCAAAACCTCGAGATAGAGCTTATGAAGTTCCCATAAACCCTGACTCACCGATAAAGGGATCACCCTGTCACCCAAAACTCAAACTTATGAACCCCACGTTGGAGGTTACAAAGTTCTCAAAACCTGCGACAAGCCGACAAAGGGATCGCTCCGTCGCTCAAAACCCAAACTTCCAAACCTCGAGTCGGAGGAACTTATGAAGTTCTCAAAACCCGCGACGGGCCAACAACAAAGGAAGTATCCTTCCCTTCACAGTCGCTAAGTTGAGAGGTTACAAAACTTCAAAACCCCGCGACTTCAATTAGATAAACTTGAAAACCAGCGACTTAACTCAGGCCGATGGAGGAAAACACAACTGCTCCAGGAAGTTGATCAAGCCAGTAATTTGAGTCACAATTTTCAACATTCTCATCATGCAAAGTGAGAGAACTACAAGAAAAATTGTGCATTGAAGCTAAGGTGAATTGCATAGTTGTGCATGGCGTGTAGAACTGAGAGATCAACATCACATACTAACATAAACACCCAAATATATAACCCTGGTCTATCATTCCCAACAAAGGATTACTTGGTACAACTTGGTTTGGGTTCGACTAGAAAAATAACCCCTCAAAAATTCCATAAATCTATATAGCAGGCCAAGAAACACTCCTATAGGCTTCGCCATTTTGCAAATCACCTCAAAAGGCCCTGAGTTCACATTTTCTATGGTACAACCAGTAAAAATGAGCATAGAGTGTACAACTAAACAAGGGTTTAATGGGATGGCCAGCCAAAGAGGTTTGATCCAAACTCCACACTAAGCATGCACTTGGAAACTAGAAGTATTAGCTCACCAAAAATATCTACAAATCAAAAGCTTTAAAATCCTTACTGTCTGAAACCCTAAATCTGCAATCACTTGAAATGCAATAGTGGCACTTGAGTAGATACACACCAACTAACTAGGGATCATCTTTTCGATCCAAAACTAGTAACTGTAAGAGGGTTTTTATCCTCAATAAATCTTAGAAGAACTCGCAAGTTCAATCCAATAACATCTTGTTTGTACTCTTCTTGCCCCAACAATGAGCCCTCAACCTCCTTTTATAACTTTTTGAAGCAAAAAATTATAAATTTCTTCCTTATTTGCTTCAAAACTCCTTTTGTAAAATAAATAATTAACTTTATGGAGCACTTTTCACCTTTTTGAGGAATAATAATATTTTTTCATAAATAAAGTCTCATTTCCAAGGTGCCCATTAGAAATAACTTTTCAACATCTTTAAAATGAGCTATTACATTTAGTTGTCCCTTTTAATATTTGATAAAGCATTATGCACTAAAAATTTTGATAAAGAAAATAATTGGTATGTATGAACAAAATACCACTAGATGCAAAATGAATGATAATTTACATGAAGGATTAGTGTCTAATTGCTACACCGAGATTCAACAACTCATTCCAAGATGCTAATCAACACAATCAAGCAATGTAAACAAATGACTATTAAGATTACATTTATGGGACCCATATTTACAAGGAGACATCCCAAGTATGAACCATTTATTCTAATGGGTTTACAATGAAGTTCCAATGTTGATATTATTAGTGTGAAAAAAAACTCAAATGGTAATGTGTGTGAGATAACAAAAGGATCCATAATAAAGGTCAATAAATATGGTCTTTTGACTCTAGCAGGCAAAGTCATATGGGAAAAATATAACCTAGCTAACAAATGATGGATTCATACTTTACGCCTGCTCTGTTGGAGGCTGGTGGCATTGGAGGATTGAGGAATTTTTATCATCTCAAGTCAACTTCTCACTTGAGATGGTGCTTTGCATGAGTAACATTTTTTACTTTTTTTTTTTACTTTCCTTCCAACTTTCCTTATTTATGTTGATAGATTAGATCCTTATTGATGATGTTGGATTTCAAGAATACATATATATGGTAAAGTTTGACTCTTGGAGACAAGTAAGAGATTTTGTGTTAAACTCAATATGGATCGTTGTCCACCGATTTTATGAGACTACACATGTTACATCCCTCAAATTGAGACTATATATGTGGTTATGTATTTTGAATTCAATGTCCGTTGCCAGTAACTACTTTCATGTGATTATGACATTCAGAATGTAATAGTTGTTCTCTTATCATAACTGTAATGTTAAAAAAAAAAATATTTTTCCAATGAATTTATTGTTCACATGAAGATGAATGAGATCATGAGATTAAAATTTAAATGCATATTATTAAGCCGTTGAGAACGATCTAACCATAATCCTTGTCAGTGGATGCAAGACTGTCGACGCCACGAGAGAAAGGGAAATATCGTCAGGGAGAGGAAGTGGTTAACAATTGATCAATTTTATCATCATACCCAGAGTCGGAGCAAGACAGTTGTGTCGACGTCGTTACCTTGGCCATAAGTAAATTAATATAATTATTGATTAAGAAAGTCAATTTAAATGATCACCTTTTAAGGAGATGGAAAAGGTTAATAAATAACAAATTAAAATAATAGATATAATTAAAACATTTATTTTATCCTCTTGGAGTTAGTGAACCAAATTATGGATACATTTATATATTCACAAGAGGATATTAAATATTAAATTAATAACAAGAGAGACAATGAAAATAACCTCTGTTTAGAGAAGGCGGATAGTCTTAAAGAAGTAATAGTTGAGTCGAGACTCTCTCTCACTCTATTTATGATTAGATGCTTAATGGTATCAGTTTAACTTTTTTAACTTTGAGAAAAGATTATGAATCAAGTTATGGTAGTATGAGCAACTCCTTCTCAGTCGTGTTCATCTCATGACTTACCTTTGCTAGGGGACGGAGGGTATCTCCTTCTCAGCAGATATCAATTTGTTCAGCTCTCCTTGATTGTAAAAGAAGTTTTCTACCTAAGAGGTGAAAGATACAGAGTCCAACCTCCCTTAAACGGTTTCAGAAAATAGCTTAATCTTAAATAAAAATGGTTCCTAATCAGGTTATTGTGATGTTAAATTCTATGGTTAAGATATAACCACGAACTAAGAAGAAATGATAATCAAACTTGCTAATGTAAAATTTTACCTTGATCTAAGAATTGTCGTGTTGAGCAAGGGTGAGTACTGACAGCACAGGAGTGCAAGAAGTATTAAATCCTTGGCCAAGGTACGATGCTAGATTCAGCATCTATTAGATATCAAGTACCAGATATAACACTGATCAGAATGACTTTTCTAGTTGGGAGGTACCCTTGGTAAGGTCGCTCATGAGGTATAGGTCCTTGACACCAGGCTCAGAGGCATGATGATAATATGATCCATGCCGATTACACTCAAGAAGGGTCGGGTTTCTTCAGACGAAGGAAGACGGGAGACCAATAGGTCTTGGTTGGGCGGTAAAGCCCCTGAGGATAATTCTCTTTCCCTCATTGATAGAGATTCCCAAGTATAGCAGCATGAAGATGATGTCAAATGTAATCCTTTCTCAAGTTCATAAATCCAGGTACATGCAATGCTCATTAAAGTTTACTTTCATTTATGCAATGAATGTTATTCTTTTATGTTAAATGTCCGTTGTAAGTTTCTGCAGTCAAACAATTTTTTGAATCATTCTGCTAAAATGAAAGATCTGAATTTAGTTAATGAATATAGAGAATATATTTATTTTCCTCTGTTTATTAATTGGTTTAATGGGAACCCTAGATGGTTTAGTTAGTTAGAATTATTGGATGAAATCTGGCAATTGTTTCTTAAACTCTAGAAAGACAGTTGTTAAATTTCTTTAATAGTTGTAGTATTTTTTCATTACTTTCTAGAAGCGAATAAAAGTAGTTATTATCCTTCTATAATTTTTTGTTATATGTTTACAGTTAATAGTTTTACTTTCAGTTGGAAATGGTAGTTTTAAAATTTAGTTGATGAGTTGTATGATGTAACGACATCGGAATTGGTTTTCTTTTCCATCTTGCTGTAAAGGAAACCCTAGTTTGACAGTTATTTAGTTATTGACCTTCCATGAAACAGTTGGTCAAACAGTTAGTTGTTTCAATTCAACTGAAATTGGAAACTTATAAGTTAGTTGAAAATTTAAATTGATTTGGTTGAAATCAATTTGGAAACTCTTGAATGAAAACAAGTTAGTTATACTCAACGGAAATTTGGTAGTTTATAGCAAAAGATGAGGTTGGGTGTTACAACACAATCAATAATTATATGCTTTTGAGGGTCATCAGACAACTTGATGGAGCTCTATCGCAACTCAATATTGATTGTTGTTGAATAAGTCAGTAATTAGTGATTGAAGAGTTTGAAAATATGGTAGTCCAAAAGCTTAGGAATTCAGCTCAAAGCTACACTGTTTTGAGGGCCACGAGGCAACTTTATGGAGTTCCACCTGATTCAGGATTTGTTTATTCAAAAGATCTTCTCAAGAATGTATATTTATTTTGTAATCAAAAAGTTTTGTTATGTAAGCCTTAAGGGCGATCTCTTGGTAAGGTGAAATTTGAGTTTTTAGGGTTACATTTATAGGAACAATGTAATAAGGGGGGAATAGTAGCAATTCCTATTACATTGTTTATTTTTATAGTTGGTTATTTGGTGGATATGCAGTTAGACATTGCTCAAATACATTTCTCCTCTTTATATATTTATTCATTTTTATTTAATAAAACAATTCAGGCATATTCTCCCCTTCGGTATACCTTTACTAAAAATGTGACACAATTGTTCAATTAAAATTACTTACACTATTTTTGGGATGACAAGTGTATGAGGGGAAAGAGATCACAACCATTATTCAAAACTAAAAATTTGATTATGAATGTGATTTTGATTATAGGGTAGGATATGAGATTACAATATTTTGGATATTTTGTTGAATGTATGCATGTTTTATTATAACAAGGATTATTACTAAAATATTTAATATTTATGTATAAAATCCATGTGTGAAATTTAATGGTTGTTGAGGCATATAACATGAAATTTAATATCCTAGATTTAGATTAAAATGGCATGCATATTAAATCTACATGTCAATACAATGATTTTGTAATATAATAAAGTGCTGAGAAAAATGGGAAAGGTGGCATATTAGTTATGGATACATATATTTTGAATGTATTATGTTCTAGAGAAAATATTGTGGCCTTTCTATAGTCGTTTAATACAAGAATAATTCCAAAATGTTCATCTAATTGAATATTTTACAAACAAAACTAAAAAGTTGAAGAAAAAAAATTTAAGCTATTGATTTGACCATATGCATTTTTTAAATTACAAGTCAATATACATCACTTTCATATTTGGCTTATTATGTGGTTCTCTCTTCACATGTTTTTGAAAAGGAAAAAATAGGTTTTACAGGGACCTGAAACCACAGAGTTAAAAAGAACAAAGATAGATCAAAAAAAGTTTGAACAAACAGACAGCTGTCCCAAAAAAGGAAACGACAGCAAAGAGAGACAACAGGGCCCAAAAAAGGACCGCCAAAAAGCCAAAAACAACAACAGCAGCACTACTCCAAGGTGTTCATCAATTCCTCGGCTTCCTTTTCAACTTCACTCATATCCTGTAACCCCTGCTTGAGGATTTGAACCGTATGTGGAGAAGCAGGGGCCTTCCTCTTCGTATTAGCTACTTGGCATGTTCTCTCTTCACATGTTCTATCAAAAGAATATCCATTATATTTGGATACTAGTACATAAATAATAGCTACTTGGCATGTTCCCTAGTACTACATTTTGTGTCATATATTTATGTGTGTATGATGAATTTTATGTGAGAATGATTGTGCGGAAAAAATAGTTGTTGAATATATTTAAAATATTTCTAGGGGGGGCTTGCATTGATTTGCAAAAGATTGAATCTTCTTTTTACTAGAAATAACATTTAAATTTATCATTGAACTATCAATAGATATAAACATATGTAACCTATTAATTAATAATTTAGTGCAAAAGTTCATAATTTTCACACTTTTATATCAAAAATTACCAACACAAATATAATTTTTCAACTTGGATCACTTAAAAGTGGCGTTTATGTTTTAAATTTAAAATGATATAATAGAATTGCATGGAGTCCTACATTTATAAATTTTTAAGAAACTGTAAATTAGTTGAGTATAATTTTTTTACAAATTTAAGAGAATTGTTTTAACTTTTTAAAAAGTTCCAAAGCGAGGTCCATGAGATGGGAAAAGTATAGAAAATATAAATTTATTTATTTATTTATTTTTCTTCATAGATAACTTAAAAATCTAGTGCATGGAAAAATAATATATTTTTTTTATGAATATTTATTTTTTAATAATTCTTAAAGTCAAATTTAGTCAAAATGTCATATGTTTCATACAACATCAACTTTTGTTCAATTTTTTAATTAAAAAGAAAATAATTGTACCATATTTGAGACAATTCTCTTCTATAGTGCACTATATATTTTTTAAATTTCTAATCAACCCTATGTTTGATTATAATAATCTACTTGTAATAAATTCTATGTATGTGTGTATGTAATAATATTAATAAAAAATATAAAAATAAATCAATTCTAAACTCCAAACATTACAAAAGAGTATTTTCAAAATTTCAGTAAAGTACTCTTTGTTTGAGAAATTTAGAGTTGAGGTTATTTTTTTGTTGAATTTTCCCTAAAACAAGGGTTAGGCTACCACATGGGTTGCCACATAAATAGTTTCAAGGGAAAGTGTTTTGACCATAATTCATTGCTTAAAAAAAGTTTTAGTTGAAATATTGCATATAAATTTAACCTAATTTTAATTTTAAAATTAAATTAACTTAATTTAATTGTTTCTAGTAAAATAGTTATGTCCATAATTCTTTGTGCCGTGTAGGTGCCAAGTAGTTTTGAGTAAAACAACTTTTCCTAAAACCATTTAAAACAAAACATTTTTTCTTGAAACTACTTGTAGGTTGAAATTGTGATACAATTCCAAACTTTTACCCATGTATGGAATTCCTCGTCGCCAAGAAAACAAAAAACGTGTGCATTTATTGGCCAATAACGCTATAAGTATTATGCCTATTGACCATTAAATATCACCTTTAAGGGTTGTATCTAGTTAAGTATGTGTAGGAAGAACTATATTGGGATCAGTGACCTCCTAAGAAGTCATGGGTCTTCATATTTGTGAGCATCATATAGATAAATGAATATGTCAAGTGTACCATTTATGTTCGTGAAGGATATGCATTGAGTTTCAAGTACAACAATTGTACTCAAGTGAGATGAATTGTTATGAACTATTATGAATATGAAATGCAATTGTTGAAGATTGAATAATTATGTAATGACAAATTATGAAAACACCATTATATAAAAGTATAAGACGTATGGAGCTTCATAACAAATGATCTCTATACAAAAAAGTTTGAAAAATAATTAGGTACAACTATAAGGAAAGACTTCATGGTTGAGTCAATTGAAGATAGAGTAATACTCTAAAATAGGTGATATTCAAAAAAGTCGTCATGATTAGTAAGAATGAACATTGTTATTACTATTATGTAAACCAAATATTCTCTTTTCTAAGAGATGAATTTCTAAAATGTCCTTTGAATGTAGACTAATACTCTAAAATAGATGAAATTCGTCATGATTAAATAAGAATGAACATTGTCATGACTATTATGTAAACCAACCATTCTCATTTCTAAGAAGGGATACACATATTTATATTTTCTTCTATCCATGCAAGACGTAAAGCATACTTTCATTCATATTCCATTGTAGCGAGTTCTTGGTAAGTCGTCACCTAAAAGAATTCATCTCCCTTATAGAAGGGATACACATATTTTCTTCTATCCATGCAAGACGTAAAGCATACTTTCATTCTTGGTATTTATCGTGTAGCAAATAACATCGGTTTACTGGATCTGCCAATACCCGGAATGGCATTGCCGTATAAAAGCGCGTGTGTTACCAGAAAGGAAATTGACAGTGACTAACTCCGATCCATCCTTCTCGTCCATTTGCCAATCAAACAAACAAACAAAAGAAAGTCCTCATAAATTCCTTCCGTCAAGGGCGGCAGTATAATATGCGGGGCTGGAATTAGAGGGCTGATGCACCCACCCAACTCGCCCGATAAAGAATTCTCCTCGTGCGGACAGTTTTCGTGTGATTTTTGTTTCTTTCTCTGAGCATTCTTCCGCACAACGTTTCGTGAACGAAAGTTGTAAGACTTTATTTGGTGTAACAACGACTTTCAGGGGTAACATGACCTATTTAAAGGTATGCACAGAGACGCAGACAGCAAAGAAGAAAAATGGCTGTAATCGTATCTGTTGCGATGACCAAATCCATCGTTTTCCTGGGCCTCTGTATGTGGGTGCAGTTTTGTATAACGTTGGGCTCGCAGGCAACCTGTGCGCCGCCTCCTGTAATTGAATGCAAAAACAATGCATGCGACATCTTCGATTTCCAAGGCATTTGGGACGATCGTGGGTCTTGTAAGGCTCACAATTCTGCATGGCCCACATCAGAAGCAGAGCTTGTGCAGGCCGTTGCGAATGCAGTAAGAAACAAGCAACGAATCAAAGTTGTGAGCAAGCTGGCTCACAGTGAGCCAAAACTGGTGTGCGTGGGAAGCGAAGGTCTCATCATCTCCACCCAAAACTATGCCTCTGTAATTGAAGTGAACAAGAGCGCAATGACAATTACCGTTGAGGCTGGAGCGCTGATGAGCGACGTTCTGGAGGCGGCTGCAAAGGAAGGGTTGGCTCTGAACGCCATGATTTACTGGAACGGCGTCTCCGCCGCCGGCGTTATCTCCACGGGCGCCCATGACAGCGGCCTCGCTGGAAAAGGCAGTGGCGTTTACGAATATGTGGTTGCAATGAGATTAGTTGTCCCTGCTTCTCCCTCCGAAGGCTATGCAAAGGTGATCAGCTTGACAGAAGGAGACGAAGAACTGAATGCTGCGAGATTGTCTCTGGGCACTCTCGGAGCGATCTCCCAAGTGACATTCGCTTTGCAGCCAATGTACAAGCGCTCCATTTCGACCGCCGTGAAGGATGACACTGATCTAGAAAATCAAGCGGAGAGCTTTCTGAGAGCTCATGAATTCGCAGACATAAACTGGATTCCCTCACACGGGAAGGCGGTTTATATTCCCATCGATCGACTTCCAGTGAATGTTCCAGGAGACGGTCTCAACTCCCTAATTGGCAGCGCCAGCACAGTACTCGACATCGAAACAAGAGCGGCTGATTGTGAGTATAATGTTTAATTAGTTAACAAATTAAACGTGAGTATAAGGATTAGGTTGTCTTATTTGGGGTAACTTTTTGCTTTTGTCAAAGAAAAAGGACTAACTTTGACTTTTTAGTGATGTGAGATTGGCTAGTTAATTCTTATTTTATTTTTATTTCTATTTTTATTTATTTATGTCAGTTAAAAGTTAAATTGTTCACCTTTTATCAAATGATGGAATTTCAATTGATGAGGGTGATGGTGTGTTTGTTTATTATGCCATTCATCAAGTTTCAAACCCCTGAAGGTATGGTATAAGAGATGAAAAAAACGATTCTCACATAAAATTTCTCATCTAGAATGTAAAGGTAAGCATTGAATGATTCACAATTAGATTGGATGTACTTGATTAATTAATTATAGAAAAATGACCTATCTAAAGGATTTTCTTTTGTCTATTTTTCTCAATATAACTATTTGGACCATCCCTTTTATTTCCTAGTAACAATATTTAGATTATTGTATATGAGATTCAAAACTAGTTATGTATTTTTTTACTAGAGAGAAATCCCAAAGCACGTGTTGAAGACTATTTTGTGAATATTAATACAAACCACTTATTCAAAAACACATTAATATGTTATTTTTAATTTAATAGTTTCTTTAAAATTTTAAGGGATCTTAATTTTGATAGATACACATTTTAAGTCAAGGTAGAATTAAACTTATTCTACTCATCGTTGCCAGATAGATGTAAAGGCTTAACAAGGCGATCAAACACAACCCAAATGTAGGATAAAGACAAGAATCTTAATCTATACCATTATTTTGAGTTTGGTTTAATAGAAATTGTAAAAATTTATAATCCTGAAAAAACCAATTAATATATTATGAATAAACTAAGGATCATTTTAACAATGGTGAATTAGTGCCTAAGATTGGCCCAAAAAAATTATAATATTCAACATTCTCATCACAAATGATGTATGAAAACTAAAGATCATTTTGAAGAATGGAATTATGAAATCTTTAAGATATAGTATTCAATATTGTTATCAAAAATTAAAATAATACAGTTTTCTAAGTTGCTTTTATGTGTATTCATCTAATTATTTGATCTTAACTGTAGATGAAGCAATTCAAGACAAGCCAGACGTTGAAGCTATATGCAATGTACTCATAACCTATTAATTTGATCGACAAATCAATGTAAAAAGGCCTTCAACATGAAAGCGCCATGGCACCCAGAATAGATTCAAATCCACCGCGAGATGTGCCATCTCGGTGGATGCGCGCGTGAAGATACTTATGATCAAAATTTCTACATCACGGATAAAATGAGACTGCTTGTTCATGGGATCAATATATTGGCGATCCCACCGGCGGAAACCGTAAGAGCGCGACCGGTCAAGCAATAAAGACGCAGCATATCGGTGACTGAACTGCACCAGGTGACAACACTCATCCATTAAAAACTCTACCGCGGCGCGCTACTTCCGCAGACCCGGCGATGATCCAGCGACACTGGACAATGATGAATCTACGCGCCCGGCGGTACCGGTAATAAATCTGGGCGGAAATGAAGACGCGTACGGTGAAGAGATCGAATGCATGGTAACTGATAGCTGGCGGTGCTACACTACGAATCATTACTTGTTCAGCGTCCTGCTGGCACCATAATTTGCGGTGCCCAGCGAAGAAGAAATTTGACCCATCCGACCATTTTTCTGAATGACGATGGTTTGTTTAATGGAGAGGTGCCTAGATGCTCTTACGCTACTGGATTGCGCGTATACCGTGCTCCCTATAGCAAATTTCGCAACCGGAAAGTTTGAAGAAGGCACGGTTTGCACAAAAATTAATGAACACCGATGTGTCCCCAATCCTTACTCAGAGACCATTCCAGAAGAGCAGCCCTAAACAAACGTATCTCAAAGCATGAGTACAAACTCTAGCATTCTCACATAGCGTAAAATATACCCTGGGCTGCTATATTTCATGCATTTGCTCTTTTGAATTTAATATTATAATATCTACCTATTACAATTAGATTTTAAAATAATATTGTAATAATATTATGTCTTTGAAAATTGTTATGTGGATTTTAATGTTGTTTTTTTAATTTAAGTTAGAGTAAGTAGAATCTAATGAGAGACATTAAATAAAGATTCAAGTAATTTATGTATGCCTTAAAATTACGATTATTGAGATTAAATAGATAATTGATTGTATTTTGATTTCAAAATTGGAAATAGTTTAAAATTATATCTAACCAGATTATCCTTTGATACTAAAAGTTATGTCAAGGATTATTTGTATCTTCCTCATAATTATGCTTCTCATATTGAATATTTCAGGGAGGATTGTGTGGATGATTTGGAAGTTAGAAGCAAAGATTGGTTGAGATCGACAATGAAATATAGGTTGGATATTTTGATATACTCCAAAATCCTAAGAATAGAGAAGACGGTGAGTCATATTTTAATAGACCTTATCTTCACTTCTTCTATTAAAATGCAACCTCTCCAACCAATATATTGGATTGAAAATTAAGTAATAGATATAAAAGAAATAAATTATCATATATTCTTGAGGAAAAAAATGTGGATATAAGACCTCGGGTATCTAAAAATGCTACTACGAAACCTCCTCCCAAGAAAGATACATTGAATAAAAAATCAAGCGCCTCTTCTTCATCGGATCTAGTTGCTACAATTGCATGTGTCACTAGGTCTAGATCTACTACAACATGAAGAGGTGGATATGATGATCAAAAAAGGGTATTTAATCTATAGAACCCATATAAAGATGATATAGCCAAACTTTGGGGAAGAAAATGGAAATTAGGAGGCATTCCCCATACAAAGAAATAAACACTTCTCAATCTAAGACTGGAGAATAGCCATAGGTATTCCATATTCCTTCCTCAAATCCTCCTTCTCCTTCACAAAGTCCTCCTTCTCCTTCATAAAATCATCTATCTCCTTCATAGAATCATTCTCCTTTGTGCATATCTCCTAGAACTTACTCCTAATCCTTCTCCATTTACCCCACCATCTAACATCAATATTAATTATGTTCCTACAATTGTGTTTCCTCCTTTAACTTTCAAATCCGAAACAGTTTCATCTCCTCCCCCATGGCTTAAAGAAATTGTATCAAATAAAAGAAGAAAATATCAAGTATATGAACCAAGTTTTAATGTACTATCTAAATTGCTAAGAGCTGCTCCTCAACTGAATAAATCTCATACAAATTCTGGGTTGATGTTTGAATCCTTTGGTGACTAGTTTTTAGAAATCATTGAACCCACAATGGATTAAATTGAAGAAGATATTGCATAAAAATATTGCCCGGGTAGAACTAGGTCCATCTACGCATGAAGGAGATATTCACAATGCCCAAATATTGGTTTCAAATTTGATTGAAAGGGTAGAGAAGGAAGTAGAATCCAAAGATAGATTAGAAGAAAATGTGAGTTCTCTTACTACTTATATTAGATCTATCATTGATAATTCTACATAACCGCTTGATGATTTTCCATCAAGTTCATCCTATGTGCCCTATCATGGAATAAGCTCAAATCTTTTAGACAATATTAATAAGTATCAAACTTGTGAGAGGTTAATAGAAGATTGGAAATATAAGGTTACTCTTAATGCATCTTTATGCATTGAAGAAGCTATGAGGATGTATCAATAATTTCAAAATAAAAAGGTAGAGATAGATGTTGAATAACCAGATGCAAGAGAGGAGGATGGTGTTCATATTCGGTTATAGTTGAAATGAGTTCAAGAAATAATGATGGTAAATGTGAATATTTTGATCAGTTAATAGTATTTTAGTAACCCATAGGATAATCAATTCCTTAGCTTTCCAAAGAGCTTTGCATGGAAAATAATGGTTTTGAGGAAATCCATCACACAATTCAAAAGATTGATGAATTTTTGTGATTCTTTACCAATTGACATTAAAAACAATGTAACTTATCATTTGATGTTGATTTCCTAAAGGATGATGAGGCTAGTTTATTAGATACTTTTTTTGTTAATAAATCCTTCAAATATATGATGTTAGAATAAATGTGTAGCAAAGATACTTTTGATTACAATATAATTTAGAAAAATCGAGATATATGTCAACACATTCGATCACCTTCAAAAAAGAATTTTCTAATCTCTGAAGAAAATTAGATGAAATTAATGAAGATATGTTGACATGGAAGTCAAGATTAAGAAACATGCATATTAAATGGAAAATCCTTACCCAAATTTTGTAAATTTCAAATAATAGACAACAAGAATTGTTGCTAACTAGGTTAATGTTCAAGAGAAAGATATGGATAATGTCCCCAATTAGAATAACAATAAATACATGATATCATAATATTTGGTTAATTTTCTATTTTTATACTATAAAGAAACTTTCATTACTATTTTGTAATAGATTAAAAATGAGCTTTACTTAAAGAAAATAAAATTATGAATAAAGTTTTTTTAATATGTCTTTTCAAGAGGCAGCTACAAATCAAGAAATGATTTCAATTGTAAAGCTATAAAGGAGATAAGGAAAGAGAAAGGATATTTTCTTAGGAATTTTACTACTAGTACCAATTATTTTCTTAGGATTATCCCTTTGTACTTTTCCTTGCATTGCGAAATATATGCAAGAACATTTGTAAAGACTTGAATGGGAGACTTTGGGCTCTACAATTTTGAATATAGAAATCTCAAAAAACTTTGGGTATGTGATTTCTTAGATGTGAATGTTAATTATGTTAAGTTTACAAGACATTTTAGCAATATATTTCATGAATGTTACGTGGGGTATAAGCAATTTTATGTGAATCTTTAAATCATTCTTCACATGGGTATTCTTATTTTTAAGTCTAAGTAATATTTCAATTATTATCTTCTTATGATTTTCCCTCATTTACATGTAGCTATATTTGTTGTGAGACTTTGTGCTCATACTCTATATTTCTTCCATTCCTTTTTCTTGTTTAGATAGTTCATCTTTCCTTTTTTCCGGTTTAAAAAATATGAGTTAAAAAATTATAGCGTATCATATGAGTGAGTTTCCCCTCTCTAAAGTAGAGGCAATTTGTTCATTCATAACAACTTATCAAATTGTTGGAATTTTTTCCACTACCTATTGGGTGAAACGCTTAAAAAAAAATCTATAGTTGCAAATTTATTTACTTATGTATAATTTCCCTAATCATCTCCTTTCCTCTTTGGAGAATTCAATGAAATAATTCCTTCCTAGTAGAGATTTTACTCCCTTACATCAAGGATTGATCTATTTCCTTTATCAACATTACTTGTTAAATTCCTTGGGTAGAAATTCTCAACTAATATCTTGAATCCCCCGGGTGGATCCGAGACAGGAGCTTATAATTTTACAACGGATATTCTAGCCGAGTTGCTTTTTAATTTTCGCTATTCGTAATCGGCGTGAAGCTAAACGTGAGGAATTCGAAGTGATGGTGCAAAACAGAGTTCTCTGCACGCGCATTCCCAAAAATATCCAAAAAAAACTCAAACCGTACCTGCACCCTTTCATCTCCCCTCATTAAAATTTATTATTTTAGAAAACAACATTTTAAAAGTGACGACAATCGTATAACGTGATAATCTCTTTCCTATGATGATAAATTCTAACTCTATTCACATTTAGATTTGTAACTCGAGATCAGGTGTTACGATAAGTTTTATTAATATTTTAATTGCTTTAAGTTAACAATTATAATTATATACAACATTAAATCAGAGAATGCGAATTTTTGTATATGTCATAATTTAATTTAATTTTTTTGTTGATCATGACTCTAGCACCTATATATTTTTCAATTTTTTATTAACTTCTACTCTTTCCACATGTGAAGAAAAATTCATTTCGATGAAACTCTATGTTTAATAAAACTTTGAAAAAATACATAACAAAACCAAAACATATTAAAAATTATATTCATTGATAGACGTTCCTGCGAATACCATGTAATCATTCCGAAATAAATTTTAAATTAATTCATTTGATCCCCATGCTGCAACTGTTGATTTTATCATCATTTTGATAGGTGCAGCATGAGCATCGCATTTTATAGGTATATGGTTTAAAAACCAGCTTATATACCTCGAGTTCAAGGGGGTTTGATCTAAGGTGATTTGACTGCAACCTCTTTAATTAATCTCAAAAATGGAACTTTTGGTTTGAATTCATTATATTTCTAAAAATTTGGTATTTAAAACCGCTCCTCTCTTTAGAATTGTAAAACTACTTCATTATGACAAAGCATCTCTCCCCTTATTCGCTTATATGCTAACCATCCTAAAGGATAGATTTTTTCTTTTAAAAGTTCATTACTAAAGTTCCTAAAGTCGCCCAAATTGGCAAAAAGCTACACTAGGAGAAATAAATTATTGCTACCACCTCCAACTTGAAGGATACATTTTATGCTACCCCTTTCTCTAGAAAAAAGAGAAGGTTTTCTTGGATCTCCTCTCGAAAGTCCAAAGAAAAGGAGCCCCTTTGAATAAGAAGATAAATTTCATTATTTATAGTGAAGGAAAGAATGTTCAACCTTTGCATAAGGAGACCCCTACTAATAATAAGAGCCACGTAGACCTTGAAGATAATCACTTCATTTTATTTTTTTTGTATGTCACCCCATCGTCCAACTCTAGCACTGAGTTCCTAATTGACCTTGCCTTTAATAGAAAATAAATAAATTATTTTTTCCATTAAGATGACCATTTCTACCAAATAAGTATCTTTTAAAAAACCCAATGTTCCCCTTGATAAATATGTATAGCTAGCCTAATGAGGAAAGTAATGTCAAAAACTAGGAAAGCAAGAAAAAGGTAAGGAAATATAAAAAGAAGAATTGAAAATTAGAGGATTAATATAAACACCAAGGAGAAAGAACAACAAATTGAAGGGAAAAATCCCTTGAAAATGAACACTAAGTATGGTAACCCCTATTTTATTTGTCATATTAATAGAATAAAATTGACCTTATCCAAAAAATAATGTTGGGAATGAAAAGTCCAAGGTTGAGCAATTGGAAACTTTTGTCAAAAATATTGTCAAATAAAATAAAGTATGAATTTCACCACCAACGACATAAAAGATATTTTTGAAAGATAAAAGGAAAAAAGGGAAACAATACTTAGAGATACAAGGGCGAGGAATTAAATTCTCTTAGAGTTGATCTACATAGTCTCTTAGAGGAAGGTGATGTGGTTTCTAGTCTAAAGGACTTAGTTGGCTCCTCAACTCACTAGTGGTTGTGTGCTCATGTTATTTTTGGTTCATGTTGTTATATTCTTTGGTGTTGTTTTTGTATCCTTCTACTATTTTCTCTAGCTTTCAAGGTATTTTATTTATTTATTTTGGTTGTAGACTATTGGATTCAATACTTTCTATTTTAATGTTGTTGTGAACTCTCTTTGGGATTTTTAAGTGTAGGTGGTCCTATACCCTTTTTATTTGAACAAAAACAACATACCAAAAACAATATATTTGACCCAAATTTTAATAATAAAATTATCTTATGGCTAATATATATGTTATGTTTTATTACAAATGACATTACTAAGCTAACACCAATTGACCCTAGTTTTCTAAACAAAATTTGTATGAATTTCATTGGGGTAATGAGTAGAGACTTGTCATGATGACGTTGCCTAAATTCAATATCATTGTACACCATTATTGATCTTGGTAATTAAATATTTATTGGAAACATGAATATAGTGTTCGGTTATCTCTCTTATAGTATTTTTATGAAATTTTCATGTTATGACCTCTTCTTGTTAAATAATCAACCCATCTTATGCATTAATGGGATGAATCGATAAGGGATCTAGCATGTCTATATTGATATAAAAATCATAATTGTGGAGAGATCTAAAATTGAGATCTTGGTGTCCTTTGAAGTTCCTTATTATATTTTTCTAAAGGGTGATCTTAATTGAGATTTCCTTTCCTATTGTTAGTCATTATTATTTGATGAGAATCCTTATTTATAGAACCTTGCTGACATATGGAAAAGTAATCAATGCAACTCTATGGGCTATGGACTTGTTTTAGAATTATTTTTTGCAAATGGTGGTTTACTACATTTTTGGTTTTAATTCCTTCCTATGGTTTTCCTTTTATATTATTTATTCCATTTTACTCGAACGTTGAGTAATGGCATTCAAGTGGTTATAAAATATTGCGTACATGAGAACCTATAAGTATGTTCATTCAGGAGAACTATATGGAACTTTGATCCCATTTAGAAGAGTGTATGTAGGCATTCGTTGGGTGAAGGATGCCCCTGTGGCTCAAGTCCTTAAGGGAGGGTTTAGAGAATAGCTCTAGAGTTAGGGGTTGTTTCTAAATCTAATCAACCTTCCCTCTTTATTGTTCTTCAACTTGAGTCCAAATTTGCATAGATGGCAGTGATCTCACCTTCCAATTAATATGTTTCCATTATATAGGTGTGACCTAGTGAAATACAATTGATCTTCATCAATATTGTGTACTTTGAGGTTTTTGATGTTTGACTTTCCAAACTCTACTCCAATATTGGATGAAATTTTAGAGTCGTTGTCATTATGGTTTATCTCAATGTGAATGTGTGAGAGTCAGCTAAAATATTATTTGAACTAAAATAATTAGAGTTTATGTGCCAAACACTATGGCTTGGTATCCTAGATCATTGACTAGTATAGGATATTATAGATTAGCCTCAAGATTGGGTGGGGTATATCTATTCAAGAAAGAAGGGCATGATAAAATTGAGCTTTCCATGGCTATGAATGAGTTAGAGAAACCTACTAACATGCATTTAATGATGATGTTGAGTTCATCCATAATGATTTCATAGTGTGAAAAAATCTTGTTAAGTATGAATGATCTAATTTTGGAACATAATTCCTTATGATTCCCTTTTCCAACTATAGACAATCAACAATAACTATTATTAAATATAATTGGTTATTCTTCCATCATATATATGTTTGGGTGGATAAATTATGTATGATAAGCCTTATGATTGGTAATATATAAAATGTCATATACTTAGAGACTGGACGGTTTTTAATATCACTTTAAAAGTTATTTTTTTCTAATAAGTACTATATTCTTGAATAACAATTGAATGAAGTGAATGGAATTGATTAATTTATAAGTCTTTTTTAATATGTGTTGAGTAGATACCTATTCATGTGGGTTCATTGTGTTACTTGTGTGTCATACTTTGACCTCAAGACCTATAGGAGCCAAAGTATAGGTCCAAGGATTGCTAGATTGTAGAATACATCTACATCAACTTGACTAGTATATTGTGAACCCTTGCCATGCATGGATTACATGTACTTAGCTATAAGATGACCCCACATGTCAAAGACAAGTTTTTTATAGGTGTGAATAAATTCCTATCACCAATATCATACAAGTGATAGATGTTAGGTGCTATCTACCATATCTTGAGGATTAGTTGGTTGTCGCTAGTATCATAGAGGCAAAATATGATAGGGGAAATTGATGCAAATTTAGTTTAGCTAGTTATCACTAATTTTGTGCAAGTGATGGATGTTAAGAGCTAACCATAATATCTTAGGGTATAGCCACTTTTAGCAAGTAGCGTAGAGGTAAGAGTTATTAGGAGCTACCCATAGTATAATAGGGCTTAGCCAAATTTCAACACTACCATGTAGGTGATAGATGCCAAGAGCTACCTCATACTAGGTTGGAATGAAATTTTCTAGTGGCATGGAGGTGATCTATGTTAGGATCCACCAATTCAAAAGGTTAAGAAAGCTATAGAATTACTATTAATGGCCTTATGTGATATACATATGTTTACATTTGTACCTTATTTAGTGATGATCACAAGTAGTATGAGACATATTGAGGAAAATGTTCAACTTGTGTAGATAATTGAGAAAAAATATGGGACCCATGACATACTCTAAGATGCATCGACATTCCTTTTTTGGATAAGGTGCACTTAAAAGGTATGTGTTAGTGAACTGGATAGTGGGAAGATACCTACACTAGTGTCACATCCATTTCCTATAGTTAGTTAGTCACTTTGCATGTATGAGTCAATCATTGTCTACCTATGTAAAAATTGGCTTTAGGTATTATGCATATTGTTATACTTATGCCCTTTCTTGTGATGAAAAAAAGTAGTATGGAATGCTTGCTTATTAGGATAGATGGTAGTGGATTGGGAAAAAAGGATAGGACTTTTGGTGTAGTTGTATTGATATTCCTCTTTGGTTGGGATGTAAAGGGCTTATGTGTTAATAAATTTAGTAAAAAATAAGATGCTTGCAATAAGGTCACAACCACTTCCTTTTTTATGGGTGATTTTTTATGTGTACTCATGAGGTTGTTAAGTTATTCATAATATGTATATATGTGTTGGATGCTTAAGGAATTCACACAATGTACATGTGATGCATGCATTAGTTATTTCATTATATATATGTGGTGTAAGTGTGAATTATTCATGTTGTATGTTTTATGTATGTCTAAGATACTCACTGTGTGTAACATGATGTGGGTGTGAGCTAGTCCCCTTGTGTATAAGTGGTGTATGCTTGAGATAACCCCTCACGTGTTCATGTGAGTTGTATAAGATCTAACCACTTGTATGTGTGAAACACAAGTGGGGGCTATCCATGTGTATACATGATGTATTCTTGAGCCAATCAATATGAGAACATGTGATGTTTGAATGATATAGTCCTCATGTGGTTTGGTGTTTGTTTGGATACAGATATTGGCATGGAACCAACACTTGATTGGATATGTTTGACTTTATTTTATATTTATTGGATCAAATTGAAAGCATAAGCTCAATGAATAGTTGTGTCTCAAAAGTGACACTAGAGATATCATATAATAAGAGAGGATGAATTATCTCTATCATTGGAGTATGAACTACAAAACCTTTGATTCATAAAAGAGATACATAGGAAAGAACATTATGAATGAACCTTCAAGGTATACATTTTGGTCTAGAGATGACCTTGACTTTGGGAGCTTACCACATTCTAGTGTAAGAACATGAATGGTGTAACACCCCTCCATTTTGGATCTTTGGATCGGCAGTGTTCTCCCTTGTTATGTTTTTTTTTGTTCATGCTTTGACTTTGGAATGTGGTTCTTTTGACCGCTAACTGTTAAGCGATGTAAACATTATATTTTGATGTGATGGAATTTTACTTTGATGTTATCGTTATGGCATGTTTTGAATTAGCGTAGCAGTTATTTAATTAAAAATTCCTTATGCTTTATTGCATTGTTGATGTTAGACTCGTCAATTAAAAAGTTTGTATTGGTGAAGGGGACGGGATTGTATCACTCGCTTGCGAGCGCCCTACGATTCTGAGAATTCCGCTTCACGGTGTGTCTTATTATATATATAGATTTGCACGTTTGATATGCTCTTTGCTCGCAGGTTGACAGGTACAGGACATTGACTCCACCTGATTTCACAGGTTTGAGCGTGTCCATTGGCCAACGGTATTTGATTGGGAGATAGTAGCTAGGTTTTCTGTGCCAAGTCATCACCCTAGTCATAGCATGTCGTCGAGTTTTAGTCGAGTTAAGTTGCTTAGTTATTGTTCATCTCTTCTTTTCTTTATTTAAAATTGCAAGTTGAAAAAGGTAAATAGATGACTTTATGTATTTAGTTGTTTATTAAATTTAATTGGTTACAATGTTACAAATGTTATTTAAATTTATTCATTAATTCTTAATTTTAATTACAAAATGACTAATGTTAATTAGATTTATTTTATTGATTAATTTAAATTAATCTTAAGTTGAAAATAAATAGTTAAAGTCTTTGAAATATTTGAAAGCATTTAAATGCAGGCTATGAAGAAATTCTAAATAGATAAAAAAAAAGTCTGAATACCAATCTTTTGTTTTAAATTTAAAAAAATTCAAATTCATCTCCCACCTTTTGTGTAATAACTTCCTGTGGATGAGATATTTTGGGGATATTGACCAAATTTGGGGTAGAAAATAGGGAGGTTTTGCTTTCTGGAATTTTGGGGCTGTGAGAAAATTGAAAGGAGAGTTCATGTGTTGTGGATGCATTTTGGATTTTGGAAAAATATTTTGGGAAAGCTTTGGAGGATTTGGAATTTGCAGCTCATCTCTCTTCTCAAACTCTTCATTCAAGCTTCAGATCACAGGTTTTCCCTATTTATTTGTGTAAGAATTTACATTTCAATTTAAAACTTGCTCTGTAAAATCTTGTTTGAAATGTTGTTTAAATCTTGAGAAAATTAGGATCAAGCTGAAGAAATTCAAACTTGTGTAAAATAAGAAATCTTCCATTTTAGCAATAGAAATTTGAAACAAACAAAATGAAATCAAAAAAACCTTGTGTTGTATTTGAGAAATTTCTATTATTTTTTAGAAATTAAGATTGTTGTGTTTTTATATTATGTAGATAAGTTGTTCAATTTGAACTATGAAATGGGATTTAGATTATATATATATATATATATATTGCATATATATTGCATATAAATCTTATATGATGTTGGCTGGGAATTCATCCTTTTAAATAAATAAATAAAAGTAAAAAAAAATTCCTGGTAGAAAATTTTGGTCTGGATACTACTGCAATGGTTTTGTGAAACAAAATCTTGAGCATTAAAACACCATTTATTTTGTGGTATTTCCTGAGGGCTTCTACCTACCAGTAGCCAATTACCCACATGGGAGGGTTATGCAGCAGTCCCTTGACACCGGCCCCCTGTGGCTGGCAGCAGCACATTGGTCCCGCTTTATTTCATATTTTCAAGTTAGTTTTATCTTTATATATTATATATATATTTACTTTTATAATTATTATATATATAATGTATATACTATGTATATATATTATAATATTGTTCAATTAAAATTTTTATAATTATGTATATATTGTGGATATATATATATATAACGTTTATATATTATGCATTTTCTGTTAAAATAGATTTGTAATATGGAATTTTAAATTAGTTGATTAAAATATTAATATATTTAACATATATATATATATATATTAGTCTATACATTAGGTATATACATTTATATGTATATTTAATATATGATTAAATTTAAATATAGATTATTTTAAGATGTTTATTGTCAAGTTATAGAGGCAAAAAAAAGGATTTTAAATAATCAAACGTAGTATTTAAAAAAAAAATTGATTTTTAATAATCAAATGATTTATTTAAAAGTAGTTGTTGTAAGCAAATGACTTTATTTATAAAGATTATTTTAATCCTTATCTATGATTGAGCAAATAGAATTAAATTATTGGATTAAATTCCTTAATGTCGACAATGTGATTTGAGTACTTTGAAGTGCATGCAAATAATGTTAATAATTTAAATGATTTCATGCACTATGTTATTGCTTGGCTTGGATTTAGGAAATCCTAACATTAGGTTATTCTGTTGCCTAAAATGTTGTTTAAATGATGTTTTCGTTCTTTTTCGATGTTGGGAAAATGGGGTTATTTGTCTAGTAAGTCTTCTAGAGGAGTTGTCTAGGTTGGGATGTTTCATGTAGTGGTTCGACTTGCGAATCGCCTTGAGAAATTTTTATAGAGTTATTTTGTTGTTTCCA
>VDFB02305062.1:0-19449 GCA_007258455.2 Sequoia sempervirens | reverse complement strand
AACCTCTAGATCTGGCATGTAGGTGACTTTTCGTGAAGATGAAAACTTTAAAACTTTGCACTTCAAATGATATCCAACCTAAATCTACAAACACAAACACACAAGAGTAGAAAAAATTGTTTATTGTTAGTAAATGGGGGTTTTCCTTTCCCAATTCCCTTGTTGGTAATTAAACCATGGAATGAAATGAAATAATGGAGGGAAATGATGATTGAACAAAGTGCTTTGTTGTAACTCACCAAACCCTTGTTATGAAATCTGAAAATTTGTGCAAGATGGGTAGCTTGAATGTATATCTTGAATCAAATGAATTCTTGATAGATCTTGACTTGAATTGCTTGCTTGAATAAAAACCCTACATCATAAATGTTATCTCAAAAACACACATGATTGCAAGAATATCTTAGACATGATGCTTGAATCTTGATGATGGCTCCCAATGCTTGATGAATTTCTCTGGAATGCTCTTGTGAACTTAATTTTGCTATTATAAATTCTCTCACAAAATTCTTAGCTTCTTGGATGATAAAATGAGTGAAAGAACCTTGTATTTATACTTATCCCATCTTAATATCCCAAAATTACACCACAGCAAGCTGACACATGAAATCATTAATTAAAGGAGGCTAAATCCTACCAAGATTTGAAATTAAATCTTAAAAATAACTTGAGGGGGACTAAGATGCCCTAGGTGGCATCTTAGTATTAAGGCTTGAAATTTGTGGTACAAACTCCAAAAAGGGGCCTTTTAAGGGGCTTTTGAAATTAGGGTCCCAAGACCTTTGGGGGAAAAAGGCGCCCTAGTTGTCTTATTAGTCCCAGTCCAAAAATCAAGGACACACATCCATAATCATTAAATTATCATTTACCCTTTGATGTTTGTCAGGATTAGCCATAAAAAGATATAATTTATTAGGCTTTTGGATGCAAAATAGGACCAATTAAGACATAAATAAGGATGAATAAAGCAAGGAAAGCTCCATACAAGTGTGAAAATGAAAGGGTACGTGCATTTTCCTACACTACATCATTGTGTAATTAGAAATTACTTTGTTTTGATTTGAAATTTTGAAAATGGATAGAAGTGTTTTAGCAATGTGTGGAAGTCCTTGTTCTCTTTGGTTGATGTTTAAAGTTGTGTTTTTGGAAATGACCTTAATGCACTTGAACCTACTCATGCTCACACAAATCCTAATGCATGTCCTCCTCATGATGTTGATATCATTGGAGAAAATGATGCTAGCATGAATGAATTTATACATGATTTCCTTATCAACCTTGAGAATAATGCATACTTTTATCCTTCACTAAAACAACCAACACCTCCCATCATCCCACCACTTGAGATGTTTGGTCTTTTACATCTTGAAAATTGAGTCACAAGCTAATCCTAAGTTCCCTACAATAGGTGAACCTAATTTCTCTAGTGAAGCAAACATTTAACCATTCTATGTTAACAAGGTAACAAATACTCCTATCAATCTAGAAGAGACATATCAAAAAGGATCCATGATCTTAAGAAAACAAGGATGTGATACAATAAGTGAACATGAAATTCATCAACTCTTAGATCAAATACAAAATGAAGATACCAAAGGGTTAGGATATCAAGATCCTCCTCCTGACATAAGTGTAATATGGGGTTAGAGAATTCCTAGCCTAGATAAAGTGACATCCAACACTTCTAAGCTATTAAGACCACATCCAACAAGATAAAACAAATAATGGAGAGAAATCAAGAATAAAAAACATAAAATAAAGCACTCCCCATCATGGTTGATTACTTCTCACTCTCCTATTTCTCCTTATGCAAATTTTCCATCAGATTTGATGCAATACTTGTGCAAAACTTGGAAATGGTAAGTAGAAAGTTGGAGATGAAAGGCTATTAAGTTGAAAATGGGAGAGGAAGGTTGATTTTATAGACAACCATTCAAATGGATGGTACAGATTAATCTTCTAGAAAGATTCCAATATCAATGGTAGAGGATGCATGAGAGGGAGGTTACAAAATTAATGGTTGAGATCAAGCCTCCAAAAGGATGCTAGGATCAATGGTCCAGAATTGATGTGCCAAAAATATGCCATTCCTAGAAGGATTATGATAGGTATGACACCAATGGCTATAACGCCCAACGAATATGAAAATAATGAAGGCTATGGTAGGGATTAATGATAGGATATCTTTGACCAAAAGAGAGGCATAAATAATTTATTCAAATTATTTATTCAAAAAAGGAAAAATGGAGGAAATGGACAAGTGGAGGATAAATAATTCATTCAAATTATTTATTTGAGGAAAATGAAAAATGAGCATCCAATTAAATCAATTTATAAAATCAATTTAATTAAATGAGGAGAGGTGGAAATTAGATACTAAATAATTAATTTGAATTAATTATTTAATGGGGAGAGGAATGACACATAATTAAATAATATTGAAAATTATTTAATTATAGAAGAATGAAAAGGTCAAATTATAATTATTATTATCTAACTATAGACAAATGATGAAAGATAAATAATTAAATAAATAATGATTTATTTAATTATTGAAGAAAGGTGGTGTTAGTGACATAATTAATTTATTTTAATTGATTAGGATAGAATAGAGATCGGAAGGTGAATTAATTAAATAATTAAAAATTATTTAATTAGTGGAGGAATATGATCAAGCATAATTAAATAATTAATTTTTTTCAATTATTAGAGGTTGACGACCAAGGAAAAAATGTTGGTTGTAGGCTTAGGACATTTTTTAGTGTCTACATTTTCCCCTTCTTTGACATAATGTGATTTGAGCATTGTTTCAAAGAATGAAAATGAAAATTAGGTTTAGATCATGCCCCAACATGCCTCGGTGACAAGAATGAGGAAGGATGACTAAGAGGGTTGTGGTATGCCCCCTCAAGAGGACATATGAGTTCAAAGAACATGAATATGCTCTCAAAATGGATGACTAGACTAGAGGATGAAGGATAGAAGAAATGTTAGCATGGAGAAGATGGATGTTAGCATGGAAAAGGACAAAGATGATGGAATGTTAGGTGAGAAATGACAAGGAACCAACTTTTATTCTTTTATATTTATAGTTATCATCATTGGGAATCAAAAATGTCACAAATGGTCCACAAACACCATGGTATGACATAAATTGAGGTGTGCAAGGTGACCATTTGGGAAAGACAAGCAGTGAAAAAAAAGACAAGGAATTCCCCAAATCATACTAAGGACCCAATTGTCGCAATATTTTTTCCAAGACAAACCATAAACAACAAACAAAGAAAAGAGGCCATGATCCATCATTTTCCCTCTAAATCCATTGATAGGACATTCTTGAGGACACTAGTAGCATGACCCAAAATAAATAAAAAAGATAAGACAAATCTAGATTGACAAAGTGTTTAACAATAGAGATAGTTCTTGCCAATAGTTTTGATAAAATTGATATGACTGATTTGGCTAACTGAGATGACCGAGATGCCCGAGTTTGATTAAAAATTTGATAAGTTGATTTTTTTTTTATTGAGAGGTTGTAAAGGATTGATTGATGATTGAAAAAAGTTGACAAGTTGATTTTATTGATTGTACCTAGTTTTAGGAAGGACTCATCCTGAGTAAGGAAAAGTTGATTGACCCAGATGACAAGATTGATCAATTTTGATAAAGATGGGTTGATAAAGTTGACAAGGTTTGATTGATAATGATTGTGCACAATCTTAGGAAGGACACATCCTGATTAAGGAAAGATTAATTGATAAGGTTGACAAGATTGATTGATTGTTTGACAAAGATTGATTGATATGACCAAGTGATGTGACAATACCTAATTTTAGGAAAGACATATCTTGTTTAAGGTAATGAATAAATCTAATAAAGTTGACCAAATGGAAAATGTTGACAAGGCACCTATCTACAAGAAATACATATCCTGCTTAAGGTGAATGACCAAATTGACAAATTCTAATCTCAAGAAGGACACATCCTGATAAAAGACAAGAGATAAGAATGAATGAGACAAATGAAAAAATTCCTCATTCTGCTAAGATTGATGATCAAATAGATTGGTTGATGATAAGATGATTGACTGATTGAAGGATTTTGTTGGTTATGTTTGTTTGCTGATTCATGATTTGGTTTGAATGATGATTGTTTTCGAGCCAAGGACACGGCCAAACTTGACAAACCCTAAAGGACATGACCTAGGGGGCCTTAGGGGATCATTGAAAGATGTCCTTGCCTACATAGAAATGTACAAATACCTCATTGTTTAACATGACTTGTATTTTCCTTATTTGACAAAAAACTAAGTCATGATTTTATTTGGACAACCAAAAAGGACTAACCTAATGTCCTGGAGGCCCATTTAAGATGAGCCTTTCCTATGTAGAAAATGCATAGAGACAATGTAGTTTGACCCTAATAATGTAAACTAACTCAGACTCATAATCAAATTCAGATTTTTTTTTGGAGGTTTTGATAATTTCTATTTTTTTTATTTTGATGGTTTTCTGATTTTTTGGATTTTTGAAGTTTTCTAAAAAAATTTTTGGAGTTTTGATTTTTTATGATGTTGATACCATGCGCTATCTTCCCCTAAATGCGTGAGTCAATGAATTTCCCCCAATCAGGTGTAGGACCAATTTATTGTGTGTGAGGGGAAGCAACAAGAAAATGTGAAGAATGATCAAGATGCTAAATGTCAGTGGTTCTCAGGCCATGAGAAGGATGACGAGGCTTTATTAAGAATAAGTGTCATGTGTGAATAGATGGGTGGAAAGGACAAAGGACCAAATAGAGTGACAGTAGATGGAGGAGCATAGATTGACTACACATGGCACTTATTTGTCAAGTTTTCACCATGGTACTTATCCAAAGTGCCATTGAAGTGGTTTTCACTTTTGGATGAATTATTTCTCTTTACTATTTTTTTGTCACCAAGACACCTGTTTGCCAATTTTTTCATCAAGGTGACCTTTTTTTGATTTTTTTTGTATTTTTGACTTTTTAAAGGGATACTATGAGAATCAAGTGTAATACTTGCAGAGGTGCATGTTGTTGATAGGTTTGGAAAATGGCTCTCCTTCAAGAGTAGAAAGATGATAAGCTCTTGATCCATATGATGTTGTAATGATATAAAGGCCCAACAAATTAGGTTCAAACTTTCTTGGATTTTCTCATTCTACTTGATTCTTTGAATTTTCTTTCAAGACTAAGTCACCAATATAAAATATTCTAGGTCAGAATTTCTTGTTATAGTTGCGTCGAAGGAGATCTTTATATTCTTTCAAATGTGTCAGAGCATTTTGTCTCTTTTCATCTAGTAACTCTAGCTCATGTAAACGGGATACACGATATTCTTCTTGATCAATCAAGCCTTGCATAGAGACTCACAAAGAGGGTAACTCGGCCTCTATAAGAAGTATTGCTTCAGACCCAAAGACAAGGGAGTATGGGGTGGCTCATGTGGGAGTACAAACATTGGTATGGTAATCCCATAAAGCAGGGTTGAGTTGTAGGTGCCAGTCCTGACCAACATCATTAATAGTCTTCTTTAATATTTTTAGGATGGTCTTATTTGATGCCTTATCTTGGCCATTGCCTTGGGGGTAGTATGGAGTAGAAAAGTGGTGTTGGATATGGAATTTATCACAAAGCTCATGGACATCCTAATTTTTGAAAGGGTGACCATTATCGGTGATGATGGACTGTGGGATACCATAGCGGAAAATGATATAATTTAGGATGAAATTGGTTATTTTCTTTCCAGTGATGTAAGTCAATGGGATGGCTTTGATCCATTTTGTGAAATACTTAGTAGAGACAAGGATAAACTTATGTCCATTAGAAGAGGTGAGATGGATCTTTCCTATGAGGTCGAATCCCCATTGAGAAAATGGCCAAGGCAAAACAAGCAGTTGAAGTTCCTAAATGGGTGCATTTATAAGATCTCCATGAATCTAACACTAGTGACATTTCTTAACAAGGTGATAAGCATCACATTCCATTGTAGGAAAATAATATCTCGTCCTCATGATATTTTAGCTAAGGTTGGACCAATAGTGTGAGCTCAACATATATGCTAGGTGGTGTACCTCTTGTAAGGCTATTTGTGCTTCATTTGATTCAAGACATCAGAGGAGGGTACTATCTAGACTATGGCAGTAAAGCATGTCTTCGATGATGGCATATTTGGCTACTTGTTGGATAAAGTTATTTCATTGGTTAGGGGAAAAATCAAGAGGGATAATTTGTTCATGCAAATAGGCATAGATGTATTTATACCAAGGAGATTCAAGACCAAAAAGTTCACACAAAAGTTTAGTTTTGGGGACATCAAATGCAGGGATCAATAGCTGTTCCACCAAGAAATCATATTGCGAGGAATTGTTGGGAATGTCCAAGAGAGATCTAATTGTGGCCATTACATTAGCTACTTTGTTATGGATTCTCAGTATTTTTTCAAAAGAAATATTGTCAAAGTATAGTCTAAAGTTTTCTACCATGTGCTTGTAAGGCACCAATTTATCATCTTTGGTGTCATAGTCATCATTAACTTGCTTTATCACTAATTGGTAGTCACCATAGACTTGAAGGTCCTTGATTTTCCAATTTATTGCCATTCAGAGTCCTGTCAATAATGCTTCATATTCAACCATGTTGTTTGTGCATGGAAATTCTATTCAAAATGACTTACGAATGGCATCTCCTTGAGGTGTGATGAGAAAAATACCTTCTGGGTATGTGCACGATCATGATGGGCCAAAAAGTGGCAATATGATGGGCATGTGGCTGATGACTATTTTTTTACCCAAAATTGATGAAACAAAAAGGGTTTTTAAAGGAGATTCTCAACTTTCCACCAATATAAATTATGCTTTACTTTGAATTTAATAAGTAATTATTATTCATTTCTATTCAAATTATTTACTAAAGTCCCGATTGATAGGCTAATTGAAAATATCTATAGCTTTCTAAACAAGATCACATTTTTGAATCCAAAATATGCATCACATTCTATACTACATAATATAGGATTAAAAAAAGAAAATTGAATTTCAGAAGTTTTGACCAAGTTAAGGTGGTCGACATATGAGTTTTTATATTTTAAAAAAAATTGTAATAATAAAAAAATTATAATTAATTATTTACTTGGAAAAAATTACAAAAAGTATGCATCACATCGGGCATGAGTCCTCTACTTCTATATCTAAAAATAAATATTATAAAAAAAAATATTAATTATCATTTTATTGTGGTTAGGGTGGTCGACAAACACCTACTTATTTTTCCTTTGAAATTTAAGTACCAATCGCATTGAAATTTCAAATTTTCACTAAATGGATTTGTTGTTTTTAAACAAACCTAGTAGTTTAGAAACTAAGCATTCAATTTGCTACGCTGCATTCTATTCTTACATATTTTAAAATAATATAGATAACTTATTCCTAAATTTCTTTTTTATGTCAAGTTGTCTAACTCCTCATTTTTTTCTTAATTTTTTTTGCCACTTAAGGGCCTATTTTTCCATGATGATCCTACACATACTTCTCTTCTCGCTAATCCATGATCCCCATAGGATAAGCATCAAAGTATAGTTTCCATGTTGTTAGGTTGACTATGAAAAGATCACTTCATCTAGAAGCTAGATATCAAAGGATGGTATGCTTTCTGGTGCATCTTACAAGTTGGTCAGCCTATCACTTGTCCCTTTATTACTTTATGTTAACATATTAAATCTTGTATTCAATTTAGAATCATAACCCATTTAGCTGGCCTTCCTATCAGTGCTACTTTGTTGAGAAGATATTTCAAAGGATCAATCTTAGTAATCAATTTTGTCTTGTGATTCAACATGTAGTGTCTTAGTTTTTGTACTGTAGAGACCACTGCTAGACATGCTCACTCAGTAGGACTATAGTTTAACTCATATTCAACTAAAGTGTGACTAATATAGTATATTTCTCTTTCCTTGCCATCATTGTCATTTTATGCTAAGAGTGCCCCTAGTGCTAATGTAGTACCCGTCACATAGAGTATCAAGTGTTTTCTATCAATTGGTAGCATAAAGATTGGTGGAGTTAATAGATAGTTCTTGATTTGATCAAACTCCTCTTGACACTTTTATGTCCAATTGAAGGGAATACCTTTTCTTAATAGATGTTGGAATCGATGAATCTTATCAGCTAGTTGAGCAATGAACCTATGAACAGATTGTAGTTGTCCTTGTAGTTCTTAATTGACTGATGTTGGTTGGCGGTGGTATTTCCAAAATGACTTTAACCTTGGTAGGATCAACCTCTATCCCTCTATGCAAGACAATATATCCAAGAAGCTTGCCTAATATAGTGTAGAAAAATGGATCTTTTTACATTTTCACACTCATTGGGTCTTTTTGTGGATGTTGGCTTAGTTTTGCCTTGATTTAGTGTTGTAAAGTGATTAACACATTCACATTAGGTCTTGGGCCCTTTTGGAATTATAAGAATTTTATGATGCCTTGCAAAAGTGTTGTGAAGTGTTGTAACACACTTTCACACTTTTCTAGGATCTTATTATTATATTTTACTTAAATAACTTCTTTTTATCATCTACCAGGCCTTATTTCAAATTGTTGTAAAGTGTTGCAACAAAATTTTGGACTTTTCTAGGCTTGTCATTAATAATTATACCTTTCTTATGCTTTAATTGGCCCCATTTTACATCTACATGCCTAACTTAAGTGTTACATGCCTAACTTAAGTGTAATTTTGAGAATAAAACCAATAAAAATCATTTAAAATACTTAATTTATGACACCCACTTAAACTGCCTTGAGTGGGACCCATTCCACATTAGGGGTAAATGAGTCCCCTTTGGCACAAAACTGAAAATGATTTTAATTTTTTGGTAGATTTTAATTTTCTAAGACCTAAGGTCGGTCTGTGATGTATTATCTTTAGGAATTAGGGCATAATTGTGTATAAATATAAGGTTTTTCTACTCATTTTCATCTCCTAATCATTTAATCAATTAATCAATCATTCACTTAAGCATTGTAGGCATTTCAAGCATTCTCAAGTCTACATCCATTGGAGCTATTACTTGCATGTCTTCAAATTTCTACTTCAAGGGTTTGGTGAATTGTAGCATTGTGTGTTATTCATTCATCATTCTCTTTACATATTTCATTTCATTTTCAAGGGTTTGATTACCAATAAGGGGTCTGACCAAGGTAAACCCCTATTCTCTAACCCTTCAACCATTTTTCCCTCTCTTTGCATGTGATTTTGTAGGTCTTGTTTGTAGATTTGTCAAAAAGCAAGATTGGAAAAGTTGTCAACAAATTGTAAAAGTCATTCAAGGTTATCAAAGCCCTAAAAGAAGCTTGGAGAACACCTATAGGTCAAATTTACTAGTTTCGGATCCAAAAGCCTTTTAGGAGTAGAAGTGTAGACCAACGGTTACAAATTCCACTTTTAAAATTCTAAAAATTTGGAAGTGGACTGATTCTCCATTAGTGGCAAATGAGTCACACTACCTATGTTGAAAACAAGAATTTTACAGATTTGAGTACCCAGTTGTCTAAAACCTGTTCCAATAGAGTCTTCCCAAAATGGGACTAAGTCACCTAGCTTGGCATATGAGTCCTAGTTGGCTTCAAAAGCAACAATTTTAGGATTCTAGAGCTACATTCCATCCTTCTCCAGTTTCCAAGTGCACACTATAAATCTCATAGTTTTCTATTATATTCTACTTTCATTTTAGGTCATTTTGCATACTACACTGATTTTTCAAACATCTTGCATTTCATTAGTTTACATTTAGTAGTTAATCTCTTTTATCAATTTTTAGCATTTAGGACAATCCCCTTAGACAGATTTCAATCATCTTTGCATTGAAATCACAATGGCTTATTCTTGAGTGATCCATTAAGAATTTTGATACCTCTCTCCTTTTCGGTTCAAACCCTAGAAGTATAAGAGAGACCCCCACATCTCAAAAATATTTTGTTCATTTTCATGAACCTGAATTTAGAGTTCATTTACATCCTAGGAATAGCTTGCATTGCTTCATTTGCATTGTAGGGTTTTCACATTTGGATTAGTGAAAAGCCCATTTATCTTGCCTTCTTGCTCTTAATTTCATTGAAAAATAGTAACATTTTGCATTTTCATATCCTATCTGCATTAGAAAACATAAAAAACATAAAATTCATTTTAATTTTTTTGAAAATTTTCAAAAAATTCAGTAGCATAACTCATTCACAACATAGGGCAATTAGTCCCTTTGCACTACCTACACTGCATTTTTTGGCATTTCATTTTCATTTTCTGAGTTTCTATTTTCTAGCATTACCTTTCTATTTTTGCTTCCAAATTTGTTGCATTTAGTTTACTTTCATTCCTCTTGTGCAATCTAAAATGGATATATGTTTGAACAAGATTTGGATGTCATTAAAATCCTTGGTGGATGTGTCAAGTTGTGCCTTTGGAACTGATCCTAATGACCTTGAACCCGCTCCTACTCCTTCAACTCCTAATGCATTTCCTCCTCGTGATGTTGACATCATTGGAGAAGATGATGACAACATGAATAGGTTCCTAGATAATTTCCTTGACAACCTTGAAGATAATGCATCCTTTTATCCATCCATGAAACAAGACCTTCCTACAATACCACCTCTTGAGATGTTTGGTTACTTATATCCTAAAACAAAAGTTGAACCTAAGTTTCCTACACAAGGGGAATCTAGTTCCTCTAAAGAAGCAAGAACTCAACCATTTTATGATAACAAAGTAACAAACACTCCCATCAACCTTCAAGACACATATGGAAAAGGTTTCACTATCTTGAGAAAACTAGGATGTAACACAAGTGAACATGAAATACATCAACTCTTAGAGAAATTACCAACTGATGAAAATACCAAGGGGATAGGCTATCAAGATCCCTCTCATAACAACAAGCCTCCTAGAGAATATCTAAGGCTTCATGATGATGGCACAATGATTTTTGATTCTCACCATGATTTGAATTTTCTCCTTCCTCGAGAGAAACCCTTAGCTGATGACAATGACAAGGATGCAAGGATCCCAATGGGTCCTCCTTCAATTAGAGAAAAAGGCGAATCTAGCAAATGCAAGAGACCTTACAAGTTACAAAACTAAAGTTTTCTCTCCATCCACCACCTGAAAGTGAAATGAAATTACAAATAATTTTAAACAAGGAACTCATAATATTATCCCCTGTGAATAGGTTGGTCATACATCCTAAAGATTCAAAAGTTCCACATTGTGCATATCATCACATTCTTGGACATAGTAGTGATGATTTTTGTACATTGAAGGAAATATTGAGCAAGTATCACTTCAATTGCAATGATTGCTATCCAGTGATTACATAATACACTCCTACTCCATGTCATGCAATAGTTGTAGAATCTTCCATTCTCACTATTGCATGACCTTTCCCATCACCTCCCTTGGCTCATTCTTGTCTCACACTTAGTGGGGACAAGAAGTTGTTAGCCTTGTCCTAGTAATGCAATTTTTGTTGTCCCTTAGTTGTGTTGTTCACCTTCCACTTATATCAACTGAGATTGGGGGGCAAATGACTTGTTAGATGGTTGACTTGCATTTTCCTTACTACTCTTTTATATTTTCTTTTTCTTTTTATTTTGTATGTGCATAATGCGATCCCTCATGATGTTTTGTTTGATGTTCTCTCTTTGTGACATTCCTCTATTTGTACCTTCATTCTTCTCTATGACGTGCATCTCTTTCACTTTTTATCTTGTTCTTTTTTCTTCCTTTCAAGGATGATGCAAGGCATTGAGAGATTCCTTTCTCTTTCATGTTGACCCAAAAGGCCCCTTTTCTTTTACCCTTTTCACTTTTCTTTTTATTTTTGGCTTGTTTTTTCCTTGGGGATGATGCAAGGCATTGATACATTCATGAGCTCCAAGAATACGAATTTTCGCTTGGCTCATGAAGCTCGAAAAGACATTTTCTTTTGTGGCACCTCATTAAAGTTATTAGGAGGTATAACTTTGGTATGGCTGAGTGAGAAGCCCATTCTGAGGCATGACTTTCCCCATAGCCACCTGCATGTGTGTGAGTGCATACCAAACATGAGTGTATGTTTCTCACCTTCTAGGACTTCTCACCCAATGGAAGTCCATGAGTTATGTCGCCTTAGAGTGAGTATGCATTTTTTTAGACAAACAACCTAGATCTGATCCACATCGAGATGGACAAACAATCGAAGCTCGATTTGATTCTCTCTTTTCTTTTATTTTCTCCCTTTCATCATCATTTTCATGTGTGTTCCTTTGTGATTATGTTTGGTTTGCTATGAGATTTTGATCATAGGGGCTTGATCACCAATCTTGATTTTTGTTGTCTTGTCTTGCTAGCATAGGTGCATTTAGATCCCTATTAATGTGAATGTTTGGTTACCTTAGTGTGAGTTTGAAGTAGGTTCATCCTCTCACTAAAGTGGGGGCTAAATGTAGCGTAGAAAAATGGATATTTGGACATTTTCATGCTCATTAGGTCTTTCTTCTAGATTTTGGCTTAGTTTTACCTTGATTTAGTGTTGTAATGTGATTAACATATTCACATTGGGTCTTTCTTGTGGATGTTGGCTTAGTTTTTCCTTGATTTATTGTTGTAATTTGATTAACATATTCATATTAGGTCTTAGGCCTTTGTGAATTAATAAGAATTTTATGATGCCTTGCAAAAGTGTTGTGAAGTGTTGTAACACACTTGCACACATTTCTAGGATCTTATTATTATATTTCACTTAAATAACTTATTTTTATCATTTACCAAACCTTATTTCAAAGTGTTGTAAAGTATTGTAACAAAATTCTGCATTTTTCTAGGCTTTTCATTAATAATTATACCTTTCTTATGCTTTAATTGGCCCCATTTTACATCTATAGGCCTTAAGTGTATTTTTGAGAATAAACCCAATAAACATCATTTAAAATACTTAATTTATGAAACCCACTTAAAATTCCTTGAGTGGAACCCATTCACCATTAGGGAAAATGAGTCCCCTTTGGTACAAAACTCAAAATAATTTCAAATTTCTATAGGGTTTTTATTTTCTAAGACCTAAGGTCGGCCTGCGATGTAGTATCTTCAATAATTAGGGCATAATTGTGTATAAATATAGGGTTTTTCTACTCATTTTCATCTCCCAATGATTTAATCAGTGTCGATAAATTTCCGCTAAGCATTCAGAGCATTTCAGTATTCTCAATTCTCCCATCCGTTGAATTTATTGCTTTTACATGTCGCTTCTTCATAATTTCCTTCAAAGAGGGTTTTGTTATGATTTGTAGCATTGGCATGTTGTTTCATTCATCATTATCTTTTTTTATTTCCGTTTAGGAGTACTTCAAAGGGTTTGATTACGCAACTGAGGGTTTGACCAAGGGAAGAGGCACCTATTCCTCTAACAGCCACAAACCCGTTTCCCTCTCTTTGCATGTGTTTTGCACTTGGGAGTCTTGTTTGCAAATTTGTTCCCTAGAACTTTGAAGATTAGAGATGTTGTCGGCAAAATTTTGCTGCAAGAATCATTCCGAAATTATCAAAACCTCCCTAAAGAGAGAACGGAGAAGCACCTACAGTGGAATTTACTAGTTTTTTAAGGAGGAAACGCATTCGGGGAAGAAGTTCAGTCGAGGAGCTTCCCTGGAAGTTCCCTTTTGAAGTATAGAAGTCCTACGAGTGGTTTACCCAAGTGAGTGGAATGAGTCCCACTTGCAGGCTGAAAGCGGGGATTGCTTTCGCTGAAGGTTTGGTACTATTTTTTAGCAGAAACCTATTCAGAATTAGGGTGCTTTGGAATGGGAAACTTTTATTCACCCAACATGGTGTCTGAGTCCTAGTTGGCTTCAAAAGTAGAAATTTTAGGGTTCTAGAGCTTCATTCCATCCTTCTCTAATTTCCATGTGCACACTATAAATCTCATAGTTTTTTGTTACATTCTACTTGCATTTTTAGGTCATTTTGCATATCACATTATGTTTTCAAACATCTTGCATTTTATTAGGTTTCCATTAGTAGTTAATCTCTTTTATCAATCAGTTGCATCTAGGGAATTCCCCTTAGACAGATTTCAATCATCTTTGCATTGAAATCTCAAGGGAATATTCTTAGTGATCCATTAGGCTTTGGTGCCTCTCTCTGTTTTAGGTTCAAACCCTAGAAGTGTGAGGAGGGGACCCCAGATGTCAAAAATCTTTTGGTTTCCATGGTTGAACCTTGAGGCCACTGCTTTGGGACACAATAAGTTGATTCTTTAGGTGACATGAGCTTGATCTTGTTTCCACAGAGATGTCTAGAAATTCTGGAACAAGAGACTTAGGAGGAGAGTTCATTATAGTCTTGCACAGCCATGAAGGACGTACATATGGTCAATGAGAAAAAGAGATGTAGTCATGGATCTCGCTGAGGCGGATGTATTTTTCAAATCTAAATTTTATAACTTATTCTAAAATAGAGAATGTTTCCCAAGTGCATGTAATATCTTTTGGATTTGATCTTCAATAGCAATTCTTATCTGATTATAGCAGAGAATGTCCATTCCAGTGAGTAACATCTCCGCTTTTCGAGTTAGGAGTCCTCTTATGATGTCAATATATAGAGGAAGGAGAATCAACTTTACGGGACTGGCTAGAAGCTTGTTGGTCTCTTTCAAGAATTTGCAATACTGATTTGACTATTCCGGTTGCGTTTGATAGGACAAGATTTTGATATCACATATGTAATCAATAGAGTGAATCGTCCAACATCAATAGTTTCTTGAGTTCCATCATGACCCAAGAATTTCATCTGAAGTGCATTTCCTTACCTTTGTTTGCATGGTTTGCATTAGGTACAGCAATAGGCGGAGTGTTATTTAGAACAGGTTGCAACAGGATCAATCCGGCATATCGATTAACCGGCCTTACAGGGAAGTGAGCTTGTCTTTCCGCAAGAAATAATATTGCCAGACTCGGGCTTTTTACTCAATGGTCAAGGATGTTGCTAATTGTATTATTCTGGAGTTATCTGATGTTTCAATGTTAACTTCCTTTCTTCTATAAGAAATGGTGATCTCTTTCAGTCTATTGAGAGATGGTCTAGTCCTCTATCCTCAACTTTGAGGGTTTTCCTTTGCCCCTCATATACATCGCTTTTATTTTACTTTTCATAGTCCAACGGTACCTTTCGGTTTTCCTACTTCAAAGAGCCTATTATTTTTTCATTTTACTTTTTCATTTCACTTTTTGACTGACTGGAGAGAGGAAGAAGAGGATAGCCTCTTTCAAAGTATCGGCACCGCGGCTAATTTGGGTTTTACATGGAAAATCCAACCTTATGATCCCCACTTGGTATGCCTTCACAAAGTCCCATAAACTCAACAATTACTTCGTTGTTTCCAAAAGTGTTCCAAATTGGTGGTTCTTTTTTACCCCAATCTATAAGTTGAGGGTAGACAAGGGGTAAGCCATCATCAACATCATCAAGGGTCATGGTGTAGGAAAATAAGGTAAAGATAGAATTAGATTCATTAGGTTCCTAAGAGGTTGGATCAATGGATTGCCAAAAATGGTATTTGATCCACTCTTCTTTTGTCAAAGTCATTTTTGAATGGGTACTAGGTGGATTTCGTAAGGAATCTATGGTAAGAATTTGATGAAATTCCTCAAATAGTTTATTAAGGTCCATGAAAGTGTTGGAGGATAGGGAATTTGATTCATATTCATTGGAGTCAACATCATAATCCCAAAAGTCCTCATATGTTTCAATCTCACCTGAAGTGTCAAGAGACTCACTTGAAGGTAACCTAATACCCTGGATGGTCACTTTTACTAGTACAAACCATAACCTGTGATGACTTATTAGCTTAGGTGGTTGTAAAGGTTCCAAAATTCCTTGTTTATTTAGACCAAGGCCACTGTGTCTCTCATATCCATGTTGTTTTATTAGTTGGAACCCTTTTGGATAATGTTCAATTGGCAATTTCTTAATTTTAGTTTCTTCTTCTTTGTACAACCATGTGAGAATGTGTTCATCTAGATATTCTTTAGCAAGCTCCCCCCATCTATTGAAGGTGGTAGGAGGATTATGGATGAAAACTCTAGGCTGCATAGGATGCAGTTTGCCATATGACTTTGGTGAATTTGGTAATTTTCCAATGAAAATGAGACTCTTCATATTATATTCTCCACATCCTCTATCTTGAATATGGATCTTGGGTGTGGAAGGTGAGAAGAATGAAGTGGGATATTTGACAAGGGTGGATGGATCAACATAGTGAGATGTAGTGGTTGATGAAGTTGAAGATGGAGCCTCTCGATTAATGGGCACTTGATGCTCAACAATTCCTTTTAGGTTTGAACAATATTGAAAAGGATCAAGGTTGCCTGGAATAGTTATTTTAGTGCCATTGTGTGGAAACTTGAGGCATTGATGGTAAGTGGAAGGGATATCCCTCATGGAATGAATCAATGCATGACCAAGAAGGAGATTGTAATGTAAATCCAAATCCAAGATGTGAAATACTATGTCCTGTATTGTTGGGTCAACTTCCATAGGAAGTGAAATTATGCCTTCAGAAGAACGTTCAACATCATCATAATATTTGATCACAATTTTCTTGTTTTGGTCAATATAATTCTTAGAGTATCACAATTCTTTCACTAATTTTAGTAAAAAAATGTTCAGACCCAATCCACCATCCACTAGGACTCATCTAATCTTGTGTTTATTAATGCATACTTCAAGGTGTAGAGGGTCATTATGATCAGATTGTGGTGCAAAGAATTCTTGTTTAGAGAAGGTGACTTGGTGGGGTATAGCTAAGTATCCAACCAAATTGTGGTGCGAAGAAGTCTTGTTTAGAGAAGGTGACTTGGTGTGGTATAGCTTAAATTCATTGACATCTAGATTTGTGTGGACGTAAGCTTCTTGTAAGGCTTTACCAAGGATGGCTTTGTGTTGTGGTGAGATACGAAGGAGCTCCAAGATAGAAATTTGCGTGAGAGTTTTCCCTAGCTACTTTAGGAGGTTGTATTAACCCTTTGGTTGAGGGTTTGTGGAAGGACCTAGAATAGTTATCTTGGTTTTGCAGGTGGCGAAAACACAATCTAATTTTGACTTGTTTATAGTGATAGTGGAAATGTGATCATCAAAGGATCTCACATTAAGGACGATAGTGTTGCAATCATGTTTGATAGCTACATAATTGGCATTATTGTTATTTCTTGAACTAGAGGCTTTTCCTTTTTCATGGCCTTGTAGAGGTGTTTTGAATATGGTGTGATCAACATTCATCTTTGTGAATTATCAATTGAAATGGTTTGATCTTCAATAAGGTCTTGAATGATATTCTTGAGTGTCCAACATCAAGTTGTTTTGTGTCCTTTCCCATAGTGGTATTCATAGTATTCATCTTCCTTCCACCACTCAGGTTTGATCAATGAATGGTCATAGTTTTTGGTGTTTGGTAGTGTGATGACATTCTCTTTCAAAATCTATTTAATAATTGATTCAATGGGTTCTCCCAAAGGAGTGTATGTTCTCTTGGCCTGGGGAGGACCTCTGCATTGATTGTTTTGGATCACATTTATAATTTGGTTTTCAACTTTTGTCTATGTGTTTGGTGTATTGGGTTTATTTGATGTGGAAGGACCTTTAAGCTGAATGATTGGACCTTTGGTTATCATTTTGGTGTCAACAATTCCATTATTTGTGATATTTTTGTTTTGAGATTAGTATTTTCTCTTGTCATTGTTAGGTTTGATATTTTCTTTGTTGATTTTGACTAGCCCTTTTGCAATAAGACCATAAGGAAACCTTTCTCAAGAATCTCCTCAAAAGTTGTGCAACATTGGATTTGAATTCAACTCATAAATTATCCATTAAGGTTTTCTACAAACATGGTGACAAGTTTTCTTTCAGGAATGTGACAAGGGAACTTGCTAACCAAGCCTCACCATCTTTGGTAGAATGAGGTAAGTGATTCCCCATCTTCTTGCTTGGTTGTGCTCAATGTTGCAAGGGTGACATCATTTTTTATATTGAAGGAAAAGTGATAGATGAATTTTTCAGCTAGTTCACCCATGTTTTGATTCCTGGTGGGAGGTGTGAAAACCAATCTAAGGTTGCTCCTGTGAAGCTTCATGGGAATACTCTCATGAGATAAGTAGGGTCATATAAGAATTCCATACATGATGTGTTAAATTCTTGAATGTGTTCAATTGGATCCCTTGTCCCCTTATACTTTTGCAAAGGTGGTTTTGTGAAGTGGGGGGGAAAGGGTGGCATGTATATGTTTCAATCAAATGGAAAGGGGCACAACTCTTCCACAAAATATTTCTTCTTGTTGGTTCCCAATTGCATGTTTTCCATTCATTGTGTAAGGATCTGTATATGTTGTATGAAATATTCTATAAGGGATGATGTTGCATTGCTTTGGTTAGGTGCCATGATGTTGGTGTTAAGGTCATATGTTGGATTTGAACTGGGATTGATGCTTTGGGACATAGGACCTTAGTTGCCATATGGATGTGTGTTTCTTGGTTTTGGAATGAATTTGGTGTTTAGGTTTTTGTCAAAGGTCATGTTGGCATTTGGTATGGTTTTTTGGAATTGAGGTGTGGACCCTTGATTCATGCTTGGGTTTTGAAATTTTACTCCTTGGTTTTCAAATGAGGGTGTGGATCCTTGGTTAACATTTTGATATGAAAGTGTAGGCCCTTGATTGACATTTGAATGTGAAGGAATTTTCACTTGGTTGATGTTTTAAAATGAAGGAATGGTTTCTTGATTGACATTTTGAAGTGAAGGTGTAGGTCCTTGGTTGATATTTTGACATGTAGGTGTAGGTCCTTAAGTAAAGTTTTGGAATGGCATAAAGGACCCTTGATTGGAATTTTAAGGTGTAGGGCCTTGGTTGGTATTTTGAAATGAAGTAAAGGTTCCTTGGGTAGGATTTTGCAATGATGGAAGAGCCCCTTGATTAGTGTTTTGGAGTGATGGGATTGATCCTTGATTTGCATTTTGATTTGGGGTTCTTCATGAGATAATGTGAGCCCTTCTAGATTTAGTTGGTGGGTTTTGAATTGATGAAGGGAAACATTGAAATTGGAATGAATAACCTCAATTTATGTTGTGAACTATAGATTTAGGACCTTGGTTTGAATTTTGGGTCAAAGGGGTAGGCCCTTATGTGGAACCTTGATTGGTATTTTGTGGTGTGGACTTAGGACCTTGGTTTGTATTTTGGATCAAATGTGTGTGACCTTGTGATATGGAACCTTGATTGGTATGTTGGAAAAGGGGGTTTGTGAAGGTCTTTCCCATGGTGTTTGAGGGACTTCCAAGTTTGAAACTTTGTCCTTGTGTAGCAATATTGGTTCCCTTGTTTCCAAATGTTGAGAAACTTTGGATATGTGTAGTA
>VDFB02305061.1:0-27018 GCA_007258455.2 Sequoia sempervirens | reverse complement strand
CCCTTCTAGATTTAGTTGGTGGGTTTTGAATTGATGAAGGGAAACATTGAAATTGGAATGAAGAACCTCGATTTATGTTGTGAACTATAGATTTAGGACCTTGTTTTGAATTTTGGGTCAAAGGGGTAGGCCCTTATGTGGAACCTTGATTGGTATTTTGTGGTGTGGACTTAGGACCTTGGTTTGTATTTTGGATCAAATGTGTGTGACCTTGTGATATGGAACCTTGATTGGTATGTTGGAAAAGGGGGTTTGTGAAGGTCTTTCCCATGGTGTTTGAGGGACTTCCAAGTTTGAAACTTTGTCCTTGTGTAGCAATATTGGTTCCCTTGTTTCCAAATGTTGAGAAACTTTGGATATGTGTAGTAGTGGTAGTCATATGTGTAGTTGTCCTAAGAGGTATCTTTGATGTTTGTTGTGATGAGGGCATGCCAAATGTAAATGGATTTTTAGTTTCTTTCTCCAAAATGGTTCATATGTCAAAACCTTGAGGTAATTTGGCCCCCTTTTTAGCTAGTGCATAAAATTATCTATTAGGGTTTGCACTTACAAGTTGATCAATCATGCTCAAAATTTGTGGGTAATTGTAAGATTCTTCAACCTATTCTTGGGTCAATTGTTTGTTGGGCTCTTCTTGGCTACTTTTTTTTCCATGTTTTCTCTCTTGGTGGTGTGTCTCTTGGAGGTGTAGAATGATTTGAATTTGTTCCAAGGGTAGTTTCATGAAAAGGGTTTTTGAAAAATCCATGTTCTTTCTTTTGGTTTGGGACCTTTTTTCAACCATATGAGACTTTTGCAAGTTGGGGGATAATGCAAGATGGCAATGAAACTATGCTATGTTTTTGGAATTTTATATTTTAGGATATGAAATGCAAGGATGATAATGAAATGATGATAATGCAAGGATGATAATATCCAAAGGATGGGGGGATAATGAATACTAAAGGATAATAAATTTTGATTGGTGTTCAAGGTGAATGATAAGGTGACTAGATGATGCTAATGGGAGATCAAGGAAATAATGCAACTAAGGTTAAAATGAAATTAAGCTATGTTTTTATATTTTTGGAGTGTAAGGATGCAAAGGTAATGAAACTAATGGATGTAAAAGGAGCTATTTTTTTATATTTTGGGAATAAGGGTGCAAAATGCAATCTAAGCAATATGAGTCTAAATGAGAGCAAGGAAATGCAAAAGAATTCTAAAATTTTGAATAAAGGATGGAAATCAAGCTAATGTGAACCCAAGGCAACAAATTACAAATGTCATTAACCATAAAAGGATGACTTTGAAAAAGTAAAGCCAAGGCTAGGACACAAGAATATGACTCAAACTTGATAAGATGATAATGACAAGACAAAGACAATGACAAATAGAATATGTAACCAAGAATTTCCAAGAGCTCAAAGGTATCCCTATTTTCAAAATATCAAGGTCTAGATGCAACCTAAGAGTTAAGGTCTAATTTTTGCAATGCAAAGGTTTGAGAAATGCAACCTACAATGCAATATATTTATAATGGGAATGATAAAATGCACTGGTAAAACTTGCAAGTCTCTAGTTTATCAGATATAGGTCACTATGGAATTTTTTAATTAGATTTTGGACATAAGTTTTAGGAATTTTTGTTTAGCAAACAATTGTAGTTTAGTTTTTAGCATATGTGTTGCATAGTTATGGTTTAGGTTATTAGATGCGGCTCTATTTTCGGCAATTACACTTCAAAAAGTTAGTTGCAATTTTCTAGGTCTTAGTTATGGTTCACAGTAATAGTTGTGGCTTTGTGTCTATTAGTTTTTGTTTTCTAGAATGCATTTTTTGACAGTTTTGATGTTTTCAAATGGTTTTGATCCATATTTTGATTGTTTCTAAAGAAATATGATTGGAAAATATAGAAGATAGTATTAAGCACTTTTTTTTGGTCTGGTTCAATGTGAAAATGTAACAAGAAATTAAGCAAAAATCCTAGTTTGAAAGGGTTTGTATACTTGGTATAGGCCCACTGAAATACCTCAGATTAGTGTTGAACACCTCTCCTTCTCGAGAGTGGATAGCCTAGAAGTTTGGTGGCACTGGCCCTGCTCCACAACACTCACTTCTACAGGCACACCAAATTCAAATTCCTAGGTAGTCACTTCTTGGGAATTTTCTATCTCTATTCAAGGGAGTCAATAGTGAGTAACTTCAGGAATGTTATTGTACTTTGCACCATACCAAGAAATGACTGAAAGGCTAGGCTTATAAAAATAAGAGGTTTCTAGTAAAGGCATCCAATTTAGGGGATATGATGATAAACTCCCTTGAGAGGCCTCCCAGCCCTTAGAACAATGGTTTTACGCATCATAAAGATACTGGGAGAGAGCTACCACGTACCATCCCATTGATTGAAAAATTTCCTCGCAATCACAAATTTATATAATGGTTCAGAAGGACTTGGCTTTAGCTTGTTACCGCTTGGTTTTTTCCCTTGGGGTGAGTAATTTTTCCCACCAAGGTAGGCCCTCTACTAGGTAAACAAAAAATAGATGGGTCTCACTTTTTTCTCACTGAGTTTGCACAAGGTGAGAGCATAAAACCTACCATCCTTCAAACACTAGGATAGTGGTTCATTACGCCCTAATTAAATCTACATGAAAGAAGACAATCATTATTTTTAAAGCAGCAAACAAAATGTTGTCTAATCTAAAGTAAACAAGATTGTGGTTTCAAAATAAGATCTTGGACATTTGAACCTACAAAACCATGCATTAGTATTTTCACAAGAGTTATCTTGGACCAACAAAAGAGTTTCAAAAACATAGTTAGCACAAAATATTAAGAGCTAAAGTAGAAATCTAGAAGCTAACAACTAAACTAGACTAGAAAATAAAGAAACAAAACTGAACTAAAGAGCTTAAAGGAAACAAAACTAAGAGCTCAATTTTTTTTGTTGCTTCAGAAGAAGAACTTTTGGGAGCTCCATTTCAAAGCCACATGCTACAAAGAAAATATTATTAACCTAGGAACCCTACTCTACTTGCACAACCCAAAAGAAAGAATCAAAACTATCTTAAATCTAAAACTTTTACCAAGTAGACAAATGCATATTTTCTTTCTTTAGTTGTATTGTTGTGTTGCATCACATGAAATTGATTGCATTGCATTTTCAAATTCAAATTTCCTCACCAACAGATGCCTCTTGTAGATGTGTCATTTCCTGTCAAATGTGTCATTGCATTGATCAAATGTCACTTCTTGGAATGTGTCACCGCTCCTATTAGTTGCATCATTTTGTACCTAAAATCTACAAAAAAAAGCCAAAAACCATACAAAAAATTTGCAAAACTAGTGTTCATGTCAAGGTCACCAATGTAAGTTGGGTTAGAGAATTCCTAGCCTAGATAAAGTGATAGCCAAACACTTCGAAGCCATTAAAACCACATTCAACAACAAGAGGTACCACAGGAGGAGAAATCACAATCGCAAACATAAAATAAAGCACTCCCCATCATGGTTGATTACTTCTTTTGCTCTCCTATTTCTCCTTATGCAACTTTTCCCTCAGATTTGCTGTAATACTTGTGCAAAACCTACAAATGGTAAGTAGAAAGTTGGAGATGAAAGGTTGTTAAGTTGAAAATGGGAGAGGAAGGTTGATTTTATAGAAAACCATTTGAATGGATGGTCTAGATTAATCTTCTAGAAATATTCCAAGATCAATGGTAGAGGATGCATGAGAGGGAGGTTACAAAGTGAATGCTTGAGATCAAGCCTCCAAAAAGATGCTAAGATCAATGGTCTAGAATTGATGCACCAAGAATATTCCATTCTTGGAAGGATTATGACAGGTATGACGTCAATGGCTAGGATGCCTGATGGCTATGATAGAAATGAAGGCTATGGAAGGGAATATTTGACCAAAGGGGAGGCATAAATAATTTATTCAAATTATTTATTTGAAAAAGGGAAATTGGAGGAAATGGACAAGTGGAGGATAAATAATTAATTTGAATTATTTATTTGAGGAAAATGAAAAATGAGCATTCAATTAAATCAATTTAATTAAATGGGGAGAGGTGGAAATTAGATACTAAATAATTAATTTGAATTAATTATTTAATGGGGAGAGGAATGACACATAATTAAATAATCTTGACAATTATTTAATTATAGAAGAGAGAAAAGGTCAAATAATTATTATTATTATCTGACTATAGACAAACAATGAAAGATAAATAATTAAATAAATAATGATTTATTTAATTATTGAAGAAAGGGGGTGTTAGTGACAAAATTAATTTATTTTAATTGATTAGGATAGAATAGAGATTAGAAGGTGAATTAATTAAATAATTAAATACTTATTTAATTAATGGAGGAATATGATCAAGAATAATTAAATAATTAAAATTATTTAATTATTAGGAGAATTATCTAACAAGGAAAACATGTTGCTTGTAGGTTTAGGATATTTTCGTTGTCTACACAAGTGTCCTCCTTCCTAAAGAAATCAATGCCCTGTGAGTGATGATAGGATTGTCTTAGATCCTCCTCTCAACATAAGTGTCCTCCCTAAAGAGCAACCAATGCCTCATAATAATGATAAAAAAGAAAAGGTCATTTCAGGTCCTCTTCATATCCACATATGGGAGTAGGTGAACTAGCAAGCAATGAAGATGGATATGTGTAGGATCATGATGGGCCAAAAAGTGGCGATATGATGGGTAGGTGTAGGGTATGTAGTTGACAACTTTTTTTTACCCAATATTGATGAAACGAAAAGGGTTTTTAGAGGAGATTCTCCACTTTCCACCAATATAAATTATGCTTTACTTTAAATTTAATAAATAATTATTATTCAGTTTCTATTTGAATTATGACTAAAGTCTTGATTGATAGGCTGATTGAAAAATCTATAGCTTTCTAAATGAATCACATTTTTTTAACTGAAGACACTCACATCCTGCTTCAAGATACCATAGGAGCCAAAAAAAGAGAGAGAATTCTGTAGTTTTGACCAAGTTAAGGTGGTCAGACATACGAATTTTTATAAATTTTTAAAAATGTAATAAAAAAAATCATAATTAATTATTTACTTTGGAAAAAATTACAAAAAAATATGTATCACATTGGGACACGATTCTTCTACTTATATCTAAAACCTTATAAGAAAATATTATCATTTTATTTTGGCTAGGTGGTCGACAAACACCTACTTCTTATTTTTCCCAAATTAAGCATTACTGCATTGAAAATTAAAATTTTCACCAAATATCATAAAAAAAGCCTAGTAGTTTAGGAACCAAATTCACCTTTGGCTGCACTTTACGCCCTACATATTTTGAAATACTAAGCAGAGCTTATTCAAATTTTATGTCAAGTTAATTCAACTTTGTTTTTCTCGGAATTTTTGCCACTTATGTATTTAGTTTTTTCCATGACATCCCATATAGCACCTACCTTACAAACTAAAGAAATTACAATTCCCTTATCCACCAACTGAAATTGAAAGGAATTTATAGATACGTCTACACTAAGTACTAATTACATTACCACTAACAAGAAAATATTGAAAACCAAATCCTAAGAATATGAAAAAATCACACCGTCGATATCATCAAGTCATTGGACATAGGACCAATGAGTGTTGTGCTTTATAAAAAATATTTAATTAGCTTGATATCATATAAATAATCCCTTAAATCATGCCTTCCACTCATTTTCAAGTAATAGTTGTAGGATTCTAACATTCTCACTATTACATGTTATATTTTTGTGAAAAATCATTTCTTTATCACGAGTAGCATATCATCACCCATCTTGGCTCATCCTTGTCTTGCACTTAGTGGGGCCAAGGGATTCATTAGCCTTGTCCTAGTTTTGGTACATGTTGTCCCTTTGGCTACTTTTTTTCCTTCCATTTTGTTCGCTAATAGATTGGGAACCTTGAGAAATCACAATTCCATACTTGAAAGGTGTTGAAATTCACCGAAAAACTCTAAATATCAACCAATTAACAAAGATGAATATTCTCTAAATTTTATTAAGGTACAGATCCCTCACATGATTTTTAATAAATTAAAATATTAAAACTAAATATTGTGTATGATTTTAACCAAAAAGTAGGAAAGGTATACCCAATATAAAAAAAAAATCTGAAATATCAAGTGTGAGATCCAACGAATAAGATGTATCAACACAAAGACTAATTAATCCCCAAAAATAAAATGTATGCCCAATACTATTGAGAAATGAAATCAATTATGAAGAACTGCATTACTTACACATAGATAAGACATGCATTAGATATTTTGAAACACACAAATTTAAGAACTTAGATTACTTCACAACCAAATTGCACACAAGAAAAATAGTAGTTTCATTAATAACCAGTATTGAGCAGTCTTCAAAAAATATTCTATAGAGAGAACATATGAAAATAGATACATTAAATAGGTAGATAAAAAATGCTTCTTCATGTCCTAGGCCAATCAAATGAAAAGACACATAAAAGAAAGAAAGGGAAGCTAAGCCATCATGATGGCAATTTCATTCTCAACTTCTCAGCTGCCAGTTTTCACCATGCTTGAACATTTGAGAATGCATTAGGTCCTTATGCTAAGGAATAATTACATTTGTCATTCTAACCTTCCACACCAAATTTTTGTCCTTAGTCATTTCCATGTGATGCTCACAAACCTTCATGAGGTCAATTGCCTAAGATGAGACTAGGTGTAATTCACTAAGTTTCTACAAGTGGCATTAAGGGAGGGTGGATCAAGATTCTCCTTGAACATTTTCTAGAAACTATCTATTAGGCTCCTAACATCCATGTCATTCCTCCTTTCACCTTTATCTTGGAGCAAACCAAGATCCACCAAGGTACTCAATGCTTCATCTGAAACGTTAGTGCATAATTCATTAATGATTTCCTTAAGTTTTTGCACACTTTGTTTAGAAATCTATAACTTCCACTCCACCCCTTTAGTCCATGATAGATAATGAGTGTTTGAAGCATTTGGTATAACCTAGTTTGCAACCGACTTTTCCATGTCTGAGCTCAACATTAACTTTAATTTGAAATTTGATAATTATTCCATAGCTTCTCTTTTTCAATTGAAATGATCTCTTCCCCTAAGGTGCTTTTTAAAGTGTTCATCTCTTGGAAGCATTTTATGGATTTAGTAATGACAAGGCTTCCCTTCTTAACCAAAGACTCAATCCAATCATTTACAGCCCTACTTAGGCTTTGACAACTTTTAATTTTATTCAAGGTTTCCTTTTCGACTATAGTGAGTGATTCTACAAAAGAATTGACTTGGGAGAGAGGATGAGGAACAATCTCAAAAATAGACTTTAAGCATTCACTCAAGTTATGAACCTGGGATTTCAACTCATTTTTACTTTCTTTATCCTTCTTCGATCTCTCAACCATCTTGGCTACAGACACTTGAAAAATATAAACATCCCCATCTCTAGTAGGAGGACCGAGGTCTACCCTGTTCACTTCAAAGTCACTTGCAGCTTCCGAAGAAACATCCCTCTACACCAAAGGGTGTGCAATTTCTATCTAGAGTCTTTGTGATTTTGCATCATCAATTAACCTAGCAGTAGTATTCAACTTCTTCCTAGGTTTTGGGGTCATAGTTCTCTGTAATAGTTGACCCACTATATCATGTTTAGGAAAGCTAGGTTATATAGCTTTCCTTTTCTGTGATGATGAGTCCTCCAACAAGGTTGGAGTTATTGAAACCTTGGTTTCCTTGAAACTTGGAGACTCAAATAGTGTCCTAGTGATTGGAGGAGTGTCCTCTATAGGTGCAATTTTTTGTGACCTCTGAGATGTGTTGACCTCTCTGATAGGTGATTCATCTTGGGAGGGAGAGGAATTGATATTTAGGGTTTCTAAACCCTCTTCTTCTTCTCCTTCATAATCTTTCTCTATAGTAGGTAGGTTGAAGTTATCTTCTTTGCAAGTTTAAGAATACAAAGTCTTGTCTGGTGGATCTTCATCAACACCTCCTTGGGCTCCAGAGGGTAAAGACTAAGAAAAATTGCTAACTGATTGCCCGCTAGCAGAGGCCTAAGAAGTGCCTTCACTAGGCTATCAATTTTCAAACCTAGTGTGAGGAAAATATTGCTTAGTTTTCTTCTTTTTCACCCATTCTCACGTTCTAGTCAAAACATCAACAATTTTTGCTTCAATGGTCTTTTTTTCTTTGAAATTTCAATCCATAGCAAGAATAGGATAGTTCTCTATCAATTCAGTATACACTGGGTCTACCATGTAAGACCCATCTTCCACAATGCTCTGCAAATCCCACTCAAATCATAAATGATTATCTATTCCAATGTCAGCTTATCTAGCTCCTTCTTACCTCATATTCATCAAAACAATCAGCCCAATAATCTTCAAGGCTAGATTGATGGTAAAAATTAGGGCTCAATTTCAAATTATTTTTAATGTAATCCTTTAAATCAAAGGGGACTCATTCATCATATGAACACATGTTGTACCTAGACAACTATATGCAGCAAAACCAAAATGGAAACAAACTATCAATCTTTTCCTATCTTGGCATAATCTTTTAGCATCAGCCAATTTCCTGCTTACCTCAATAATCACCCATTTTTCTTTAGGATACTTGGGAAATTTTATAGGGAATCCAACATATCCACCAACCCTAATCTATGAGAATCTTTAGAATTGAATGAAATGGCTTCCATAGAAGTCAACAAAACTACATGGCTTCAAGTGATAGTTGCATTGCAAGATGTCCCTGTATCTCCCTGACCATCCTCATGGAGAAAGTGTCAGTCACCCTTTTGAAATGTTGAAATCTCTTTTGAAGATAAATTTTATCATGATAATCATAAATTTCCACTTTTTTGGAGGAAAATCACTTGGTCTTAACCCAGGCCAAGGTCTAGTGCTGGCAAGGGAATATGTTAGATATGAGGACATATAGAAAAATATGTTAAGGGTGAAAAATGTCATTAACCCATGTAGGAAGTCACTAATAATCTCGGCCCAATCCAGGAATTGTTCTCCACTCAAAATAATTTGTGATAAGGAAATACATCCATTCTTCAAATCTATGAACATTGTCATTTCCCCTAACCCTATGTAACAACACAGTGTCGGCCACTTCTACAAAATGATTTTTTTGTAAGTTACGAGGCAATTGGGACTTACCCTTATTTGGTTTTTCCAACCAATTCTTCGCTATAACATTCCTATAAACCCCTTTCTTTGTAGTGAATTCAATTTGGGAATGTATCATTTTCATTGGTGAATATTCCTCTCTTTGAAAGCCTTAAGCAAGACACAAAAGTGGACCTCTAAACCTTCAAAACAAGTCTATTGTCTTCAGTTCTAACCTCCTGTGTCTATGAATTATAATGTCTTATGCATTCTTGAATGAGTTCATGGAAATTCATGGCTATGGGAAATGCAACGGATTCAACTAACCCACTAGCTATCACTCATTAAATGATGGGTAGAGGATTGGGTTAATTGAATTTATTCCACAATTCATCCAAACTAACAAACCCTAGACGAGTATCACCAATTTCTAGACCCTCATTTGTTAACCCAAATATATATTCATAACCTACATATTTAACCCTTCCCATGGATAAGAAACAACAGCTTATGACAATAGATGTTTTCTACAATGTAGGTAGAAACAATCCAGAGAATAGACTAAAATGAGTGAAACCTAAAAATACCTCAATGGTAGGCACTGCAGCTTGAACTTCGTGTCTTCTCTAGTTCATCTCTAGATAATTTTGTAATGAGAATTTTTCTCCAACACTTTAATTTCTTAAAGCTTGATTTCATGGAAAAACATGTAAGTAGATGAACATTTAATTCCTTAACTTGCCTCATAACACGTGGTAGCTATCGTGCCACCACTTCCAATATAACCTTCTTTCAAAAATTTGAAAAAAAATATCTACAAGTGGCAAAGTTGGGAGTTATTTGAATTTCAAAAGTATGCACCTGAGTTCAAACATCACGATGAAACACCACCCAAAAAAATAACCTTCATACAAAGAGTAAAAGATAGTTCGACAGAACACAAAAAACACCATTTGGTTTTAAAGTGAAAAAGTGATGTAAAATAGGCACAAGCAGCAAAGGGAAAAGTTCATCAAACCTAATAAAAAACCACTTACATAAGACTATGAGTGGTTTATAGCATAGTGAATGACTTAAAATGAAGCATAACAAAAATATATTGGTAACAGTGGCTCTGGCTAGGGACAAAGACTAATCAGCATGAAGGAATGAACCCAAAGCCAAATGGTATGATCAGTGCCTTATCATTGGGCAAGAAATTTTGTGAAGTAAAACACTCTCTCTCTCTAGTAGCAAGAAAACAACCAAAACAAAAAACAAACCCCTAAATTGACTATGTACAAAGAAGGGGGCCATGAGGCCATCATAGCTAATAGAGCTTCAGATCTTTCCCATTGTAAGGAATGGGAAAGGCGGTACCATCAAGGTATGCAAGATGAAAAGTATTGAGCCTATACTTTTGAATAATTTTAAAAGGAAAAATCCAAAGTGAATAGAACTTCTTATGGGCTCCTTTAGTTTCTCTACACTTGTCCCAAAGTAGAACTGAATCTCCAACCATAAAATTCCTTGGTTTGGCTCTTCTATCAAAAATATTTTTAACCTAAGTTACCTAGCGTATCTACTTAGTTATCTTATCAACCATCTCTTCCCTCTATTCCTATATCTTAGTCAAATATACAATCCTCCTTTCCAAGGCACCATTTATTCCAACTTCCTCAATAACAGTCTACAATTTATGAACTGACAACTCTAATGAAAGAGGAAGTGCACTTTCTACTCCATATACCAGTTCAAAGGGGGTCATCCCAATGGTCGTTTTTGGAGTTATTCAGTCTAGCCATAGGGCTTCATACAACTTTTTGTGCCAATCCTTCTAGTTTTCATCGACTAGCTTCTTGATAATATTTATCAAATTTTTGTTGCTAGATTTCGCTTGACTATTCCCCTGAGGGTAATAGTTGGCTGAGTGGGAAAGATAAATTCCATAGTCATAGTAGAAAAAAAAAATCTCATTAGAGGAGAAACTAGTAGCATTTTTAGTGACTAGCTTGTGTGGAACTCCAAACCTGACTAAACTATTTTCTTTGATAAAATCAAAGACTACTTCAAAAATGGCTCTCTTAACTAGCATATCTTCCACCCATTTAGTGAAGTAATAAGTGGTTGTAAAGATGTGGGTATGACCTCCACTAGACTATGGGCTGATTAGGCCAATAAAATCAAGTCCTCACTGTTGAAAAGGTCCATTGATAACCACAAGCTTAACTGGCAGAGCTTCTAATTGAGGTCTTCCTACAAACAATTTAATTTTTTCACATTTATCCACCTAGTGGTAAGCATCTCTGAAAATTCTAGGCCAATAGTATCCATGCCTTATAATTTTGAAGGCGGTTATGGTGGGAGAGAAGTGACCTCCACAAGCTTCATTGTGGAAAATATTTAGTAACTATTCTTGTTGAGCTTTATCCACACATTTTAAGAAAGTCACATCCACACCACGTTTGTATAAGGTGTCACTCCAAATAACATACTTAGTTTCCTTTAGTTTTAAGTTCCTCTTTTTCTTACCTGAGAGGTGCTTTTGGCATTTTCCATATGTGAGGAAGTAGGCAATATCAAAAAACCATTCATCTTGTAGACTGACAGTTAAAGCCAATGGTAAATCTTCATCTTGTTCTTCTTTCTTAGAATTTTTTTCTGGTGCTAATTTATAGAGCCTCTGCCTTTGACTAATTGTTTAAGTTTCAAGTCTAATTCATATTCCTACACCTTTGTTATCCAGCTACCTCTCTTATTGCAATCGATGACCTGCTGGGTCAATATGCTCTTAACAGCTGGGTCTAGCACATACACCACCGAGTGCGAATGTAGGATATAGAAGCAATTTTTTTTAACTTCCTTGACCATTGCAAATGATTTTTTTTTCAATTGGGGAATAATTAAGCTCATGCTTCTTTAATGGCTTGCTCATGAATGCAATGGGTGCTTGAACTTTCTCTTCATTCTCCTATAATAGTATGATGGATGTAGTGTGTTCAAAGGCATAACAATAAATAATGAAGTACCTCTTGAAGTCTATACTAACTAGGATAGGATCTCGAGCAATTTCCTCAATATTCTCAAAGGTGTGCTCCCAGCTTCATTCCATTTAAAACCGGATTTTTATTTCATCATGTCCATAATATGTTTAGTAATTTCAAAAAAATCTGGAATGAATTTCCTCAAGAAATTCACCTAACCGAAAAAGGAATTCACACCAGTTTGAGTTGAAGGAAGGCCTAGTTGTTGTATATCTTTCACTCTATCAGGATCTATTCTAATGCCTTCTCTTGATACATTATGACCTAAAATTTTACCCTTAGTGACAACAAAAATGGACTTTTTAGAATTTAGAGAGATACCATTTTCTTTACATCTTTGTAAAACCTATTCCAAATATTGCAAATGGTCTATTATTTTCTTGGAGAACACTATCAAATCATCAAGATAAATGACTATTATCTTGTTTCGGAGGTCACCAAAAGATAGATCCATAGCTCTCTGAAACTTTGTGCCTTTATTAATGAGTCCAAATGGCATTTGATTATAGGAAAAAATTCCCCAAGGAGTAGTGAATGTCATTTTGTGTTGATCCTCTCCCGCAACACTGATCTAGTTATAACCCAAAAATATATCTAACATAGACATCGTCTTCAAACTAACAACTATTTGCAATATATGGTCCATATTAGGTAGAAAGTAATTATCCTTAAGTGATGCCTAGTTAAGAATTTTGAAGTCAACACATATCCAAATCTCCCCATTCTTTTTGCAAACTGGTACAATATTTTCTACCCAAGTAGAATGATGTATAGCATATATAATCCATGCCTTGAGCATTTTGTCAATCTCCTTAAAAATTGCAGCAGTTACCATGGGATTGTATTTCTTCTATTTTTATCTAAAAGAAGCTTTTTTCCCCTCTTAAGTGGTATGTGATGCTGAAATTTTCCATCCATGAAATTTTTTAGATCATCATAGCACCAAGCAAAGACTTCTTTATATTTAGTTAACAAGGTATCAATTTATACTTCTCTTCTGAAGAGAAACATTTCCCAATGTAGACCATTTTAGGAGAGTTGGAGTCCCCAATATTCACTACCTCAAAACCATCGGAGTGTCCAACAAAATAGCTCATTTTCTTCTTTACAAAATGATTGTGGCGATCAAACAAGTCCTCAAGAGAAACTAATCTTTTAGGAATTTTATTTAATTTTAACTGAATAACCTAATCTTGGTGACAACCACACTATTAGGACAAAAAAATTTACATTGATTATCACTTCCTTCAAAGAAGATTTGAGCAAAAGCCCCAACATTTTCTAAGAAAGTGTGAATTTTTTTGTTGTCTTCAAAGACTTGCCAATGGTTGATGTTGTCTGGAACACTAGGACGATAAACTAATTCAATCCTGTAGGAATTATTTTTGAACTCTGAATGCGAGAGGAGTAGAGAGGCAGAAACTGCTAATGAGTCAGCCTTTGTGTTAAGTTCCCTAGGAATAGCTTCTATTGAGAAGGCATAAAAAATTTCAATGGCATCCTAGACTCGGTTCCGATAATGCTTTAACCTTTCATTCTTAACACTGAAAATATTATGTGCTTTCTTAACAATTAGTTTTAGCATCTCCCAAAGCTTTAAGAATCTTTATTCCCATACCCTTAGCTTCAATTAACCCTAAAAAAAGGGCTTCATATTCAGCAATGTTGTTTGTATTTTCAAATTCTAGTTTATAAGAAAAAGGGAATTGCTCACCAAAAGGGAAAATGAGAATGACTCATGCTCTTGACACATCATGAGAACAACTTCCATCAAATTCCATCACCCAAAGCTCAAGTTCTGAATCTAGAATATGTGCATCATCCTCCTTTTCTTCTCCAGAGAAGAGCATATAGTTTCCAAATTCATTTTCTTCACACAAGATTTGTACTTTAGGGTCTTTAGCCTTGAGCACCATTATTTTTTCCTTTGACTCAGGTTTGAGGTATACTTTCTCTTTTCCAATAGTTATAGTGGCATATGACCAATCTAACTATATGTCGCCCCCATGTCTTTATAAAAACTCTTACTCAAAAGCATACCATAACTAGTAGGTATATCCACAACTAGTATGGTGAGCTTGAGTCACTTGTTCAGATAAGCAGCCAACACAACTTGAGCATCTTTAATCTATCTGAGTAAAGGCACCTTCTTGGAATCCATTTAATAACACTTCCTAAAGGTCTTGGTCATTTCTAATCCCAGGGCTTTAGCAATTTCTGCAAGCATAACATTATCAAAAGCACCTAAATCAATGACGCAATAGTTAACTCTGAACCCATTTACAAATAATGATAAATAGAATGAGTATGGTTTTTCATCAGAGGTTGATGAAGAGGAAATTTTACTATAGGATGCAACATTAGTAGCTAAGTCCTAAGATTTAATTTTTGCTTCATCAAGGCCTGCATGCGATTCCAAACGTCATGGCCTAACGTATTCAATCAACTTATCAAGCTCTTTAGGGTTCATCTTTAAATATTTAGCCTAAGAAATATGGATTTTTGTAGCTTTAAAAAATTCCACAATATCAAAATTCCATGTTTGACCCTCAGGGGGTGATGCAATGGGATTTTTATGGGAGCTATTGACCATACTTTGTGAAGCATTTTCACCCTTGGAGGTTGCACTAGCTTTTGTAAGTAAAAATTTAGGAGAACTAGGAGTACCCTTTTGATTGTGATTTTGTTGGCTTTGAGTGATGGTAGCATAGGTAGCATCATCCAAAGTAATGTACACATCTCCTCCTCTATCATCGTCAGGTTCATATTCTAAGTATTCATTTGCAAAGTCGCCATATTGATTAGATGAAGTTCCTTCCTCTGTGATTTCTTCAATGACTTATTTAGTAGTAGTTAATTGAATAAACCTAATCATTTCAGGGTAGTCAACACCATCATGATCAGATATGAGGTGAAAGACACACATATTCTTCTTATTTTCTGGCGGATGAGCTTCAATTGCCAACCTCTATTGAGTTGGAGGTAAAGGTAGTGTCTTATTCCCTAGCTGAAAATTTGTCTTCCTAGGAATATCTTGATAGATTTGATTACCTTTCGACATCTTCCTTTTGATGGAAATTATGTCATTAGCCAATATTTGGATCATAGGATCAGAAGAAGTATTAGGGAGTGCCTTGTTCGTATGCAATTCTTGCTTCCATTTTCCAACTGAAATAAAATCATCTTCTAATTCAACAACCAATGCTTGTGTAGCCTCAAGAGTGTTCAATGGTTGCCTCTTTAAGAGAAGAACAATATCAAGATGTTGTGCATTAATAAAGAAACACTTCTACATTTCTATAGAAGGTCTTTTAGAAACCTTAATTTGGTTTATTATTCTATTGAACTTAGCCACAAAATCTCCCATAGGCTCATTTGCTTCCTTCTTCATATGAGTGACCTCTGCTATCAATGCTAGTTCATCATCTGCACTTTTGAACCTGACTTCAAACATGCTACGCATAGTGGCCCAATTTGTGATACCTCCATGGGGAAGCTGATAAAAATATTGTTTTTCTACATTAGCTAAAGATTCTACAAACAAGCTAATGACTACATCTTCCTGTACTACAAGCACACAAAGTGCAGCAAAAAAAGGCATTAATGTGTTCTTTAGGTGAAATTTTCCCATCTCCCCAAAATTTAGGAAAATTCTTACATGACCCCTTGGGTAAATCATGCAAATTATTACCTAATTGCTAAGGACCAATAGTAGCACCCAAAGGGACAAGATTTTGAGCCATATTAAGGGGAAATTAATCACAACTGGTAAAATAGTATCATGTAAAACAAGAGCATGGGAGGTAGAATGATTAACAGGTTTTCTAGTAGGTGAGGTAGATCCACTCCTCACCCCAACCCTTCACCTAGAGGGAATAATATAAGAGAAATCACTTCTTTGCAAGGTTTCAAAAATAGGATTAGAAATTCCCCTACTTCTTTCCCCTCTAGTAAATCTATGAAAACCCAGGGTTAATTAAATTACTCATGAAATATGTCCATACAAGATAGCCAGGACCTTACAATATGATTCTCTAGTGGAGTCACCAAACATCTATTGGCTAATAGATTGGGAACCTTGAGAAATCATAATTCAATACTCGAAAGGTGCCGAAATTAGCTAAACATCTCTAAATATCAACCCCTTAACAAAGATGAATATTCTATAAATTTTATCGAGGTATAGCTCCCTCACATAATTTTCAATGAATTAAACTATTAAAAATAAATACCATGTATGCTTTTAACCAGAAAGCAAGAAAAGTGTACCCAATATTATAAAAATTCCCAAATATTAGGTGTGAGATCCAAAGAATAAGATGTATCAACACAAAGACTAATTAATCACCAGAAATAAAAAGCATGCCCATTACTATTGAGAAATGAAATCAATTATGAATAAATGCATTACTTACACAAAGATAAGACATGCATTAGATATTCTAAAACACACAAATTTAAGAACTCAAATTACTTCACAACTGAATTGCACACAGACAAAACAATAGTTTCATTAATAACCATATTCAAAAATATGTCTAGAGAGAGAACATATGAAAATAGATACATTAAATAGGCAGATGAAAACTACCTCTTCATGTTTGAGGCTGATCAAACAAAAAGACACATAATAGAAAGAAAGGGAAGCTAACCCATCACAATGGCATCACTTCATTTCTAGCTTCTAGGGTTGCCAAAGGTTTCTTTCACCACACTTGGAAAGCTTTGAGGATCTGCATCAGATCCTTATGCTGAGGAATGATTAAGTTTTTCATCCTAGCCTTCCACTCTAGATGGTTGTCCTTAGTTATTTCCATGCAATGCTCACAAACCTTCATGAGGTCAATTGCCTGAGATGAGACCAGGTGTAATTCACTAAGTTTCTACAAGTTTCAAACATTAAGGAAGGGTGAATCAAGAATCTCCTTGACCATTTTTTGGAAACCATCTATTAGGTTTCGAACATCCATTTCATTCCTCATTTCACCTTTATCTTGGAGGAAACCAAGAGCCACCAAGGTACTCAATGCTTCATCTGAAACGTCAGTGCATTCATTGACCATTTCCTTAAGTTTTTACACACTTTGTTTAGCAATCTGTAACTTCCACTCCACCCCTTTAGTCCATGACAGATAACGAGTGTCTAAAGAATTTGGTATAACTTGGTTTGCAGCCAAATTTTCCTTGTCTAAGCTCAACATTAACTTTAATTCAATTAGATAATTATTCCATAGCTTCTCCTCTTTTTCAGTTGAAATGATCTCTTCCCCTAAGGTTCTTTTCAAAGCATTCATCTCTTGAATTTTTTTATGAATTTAGTAATGAAAAGGCTTCCCTTCTTAACTAGAGACTCAATCCAATCATTTGCAGCCCTTCTTAGGCTTTGACAACTTTTAATTTTAGTCAAGGCCTCATTTCCAACTATAGTGAGTGATTCTACAGAAGAATCGACTTGAGAGAGAGGTCGAGGAAGAATCTCAGAAATAGACTTTAAGCATTTAGTCAAGTTACAAACCTGATCTTTCAACTCACTTTTACTTTCTTTATCCTTATTTGATCTCTCAACCATCCTGGCTATAGACACTTGAAAATATGAACATTCCCATATCTAGTAGGAGGACTGAGTTCTACCATGTTCACTTCAAAGTCACTTGAAGCTGCTTGAGAAACATATCTTTTCACCAAAGGGTGTGCAATTTCTATTTGGTGTCTCTTTGATTTTGTATCATTGATCAACATAGTAGTAGTCTTCAATTTCTTAGGTTTTGTGGTTGCATTTTTCTGTAATAGCTAACCCACCATATCCTGTTTAGGGAAGCTAGGCTCTATAGCTTTCCTTTTCCATGACAATGAATCCTCCAACCAAGTTGGAGTTACTGAAACCTTGGTTTCCTTCAAACTTGCAGACTCAAAAAATGTCCTAGTGATTGGAAGAGTGTCCACTGGAGGTGCAATTGTTTGTTACCTCTAAGATGTGTCGACCTCTGTAACAAGTGATTCATCTTAGGATGGAGAGAAATTGATATTTAGGGTATCTAAACCCTCCTCTTCTTCTTCTCCTTCATTCTCTTTCTCCAGAGTAGGCAGGCTGAAGATATCTTCTCTACAAATTTTTGAATACACATTATTTTTTGGTGGATATTCATCACCACCTCCTTAGGCTCCAGAGGGTAAAGACTGAGAAACATTGCTAACTAATTGCCTGCTAGCAGAGGCCTGAGAAGATCCTTTAGTAGGCTATGAATTTTTAAACCTAGTGTGAGGAAGGGATTGCTCAGTTTTCTTCTTTTTCACCCCTTCTTGTGTTCTAGTCAAAACATCAAAACTTTTTGCTTTAATGGTTTCTTTTTCTTTGAAATTCTAGTCCATAGTAGGAATAGGTCGGTTCTCTATCAATTCGGTATGCACTGGGTCTACAATGTCAAACCCATCTTCCACAATTCCCTATAAATCCCACTTCAATCATAAATTATTATCTATTCCAATGTCAACCTCATCCAACTCCTTCTTACCTCATATTCATTGAAATAGTCAGCCCAATAATCTTCAAGGCTAGATTGATGGAAAAAATTAGGGCTTAATTTCAAGTTATTTTTAATGAAATCCTTTAAATCAAAGGGGACTCACTCATCATATGAAGAAATGTTGTACTTGGACAATTCTTTCTTAATATTTAGAGCATCTAACATTGATTGACAACTATATGCACCAAAACCAAAAGGGAAACAGAGTGTCAATCTTTTCCTATCTTGGCATAATCTGTTAACATCAACCAATTGCCTACTTAACTCAATAATCACCCATTTTTCTTATGGATACTTGGTGTATTTTATAGGGAATCGAGCATATCCACCAACCCAAATTTATGAGAATATTTGGAATTGAATGAAATAGCTGCCATAGAATTCAACAAACTGCATTGCTTCAAGTGATAGTTGCATTATAGGACATCCTTGTATCTCCCTAACCATCCTCATAAAGAAAGTGTTAGTCACCCTTCTAAAATGTTGAAAGATCTTGTGAAGCTAAATTTTTTCATGATAATCATAAATTGCCACTTTTTCAGGAGGCAAATCACTTGGTCTTAACCTAGGCCAAGGTCTAGTGCTGGAAATGGAATATATTAGAAATGAGGACATATAGAAAAATCTGTTAAGGGTGAAAAATGTCATTAACTCATGCAAGGGATCACTAATAATCTCTGCCCAATTGAGGAATTGTTATCCACTCAAAATAATCTAGATAAAGAAATACATCCATTCTTAAAATCTGTGAACATTTTCATTTCCCCTAACCCTATGCAACAACACCACAATGTCAGCCACTTCTACAAAATAATATCTGTGTAAGTTATGAGGCAATTGGGACTTACCCTTCTTTGGTTTGGCCAGCCAATTCATTGCTATCACATTCCTATAAACCCCTTTCTTTGGGGTGAATTCAATTTTGGAATGTGTCATGTTCATTGGTGAATATTCCTCTCTAGAAGCCTTAATAAAGACACAAAATTGGACCTTTGAACCTTCAAAACAAGTCTATTGTCTTCAGTTCTAACCTCTCGTGTCTTTGAATTATAATGTATTATGCATTCCTGAATGAGTTTAGGGCATTGCAGAGCTATGGGAAATGAAGCGGCTTCAACTAACCCACTATTTATCACTCGTTAAATCATGGGTGGAGGATTGGGTTTATTGAATTTATTTTGTAATTCATCCAAACTAACATGCCCTAGGCAAGTATCACCAATTTTTGGACCCTCATATGTTAACCCAGATATATATTCACAACTCATGTATTTAACCCTTGCCATGGATAAGAAATAACAGTTTCTGACAATAGATGTTTTCTACAATGCAGAAAAAAACAATCTAGAGAATAGACCAAAATGAATGAAACCTAAAAATACCTCAATGGTAGACACTACAACTTGAACTTCACATCTTCTCTAGTTTGTCTCCAGAGAATTTTGTAATGAGAATAATTTTCCAACACTTTAATTTATTAAAGCTTGATTTCACGAAAAAAAATGGAAGCAAATGAACATTTAATTCCTTAACTCACCTCATAACATGTGATACTTTTCACGTCACCACTTCCAATATAACCGTATTTCAAAAATTTGAAAACAAACATCTACAAGCAATGAAGTGGGGAGTTTGGTGAACTTCACAAATATGCACCTAATGATGGGGTCATTGTAATCCTCATCATTTAATTTATCAATCCAAGGTAGTGTCCATGGCTGTATGCAAGAGAGAAAGTAGAAAACTTGTTTGACAATCTATTCTACAGTCTATTCTACTTGCATGAAATAAATCCTATTTGCATGAAAGGGAATTTGCATGAAAGAAAACTAATCTAAGGAACACTTGCATGAATTGAAAATACTAAACTACTTAACACTTGCTGGAAATGAAAATCTTGCTTGAATTCAAATTTACTGTAGAAAGTTGAAAATGCATTGCTGGAAATGAAACTTAAAACTATCCTATTTCCTCAAGATGAAACAAGCATTTTTAATCCCCTCCCTTTGATAAAATCATTAAATTTAATTTATATAATTCATATTCTATATCAATCCACTAAGAATGTGGATCCAAGATCCTATTTTGAGGGGTCATTTATGAAACTTTAAGAAACTTGAAGTTGATGTCCTCCATCGCACCACTTTTGTCTCAATCATTTTCTGACGCTTACTGATCCTTCCCTACTATAAATCATGCCAAATCCTCAAAATGGTTTTTATATCTTCAAATCTAGTTTCTATATCATTTTGAATTTTTGAATTTCGTTGAGAACCAAGGGAGATATCACTATTTTACTAAGACTACATTTTTTACTATTTCTGAATGCCTAATTTTTATGAAGTCTTCAGTTCTCCACGTGAATGAAGGAATTATTTTTCACTTTTCTTGCCAAAATCATTGATAATTAACATGAATAACATACTATAATCATGCAACAACATTTTATTGATGTGGTAGCTTGAGTTATCTTTATGTGGAAGAAGGAATCATGAATGTAATAACTATGAGAGATCTTTGAACTTAACATGAAAACAAATAAGTTCATCCCATTAATTTAGGAATGATTGATGCTCCATGATTTTTCATGAATGTAGAAATGTGTTGGGAGTATTCTCTATCTTCTCATTATTTCTTCAAAGCCTTCTAAAGCTTTCAGGAGTTAACTGCTTCAAGTGTCTGAAGCTCTCTGCTACAAGTGTCTATGAAGCTTCTTCTTCCCATGAGTTATTTAATAACTCATTTATCTGCATTATATCATCTTAAACACTTCATGGATACATATTAGAGGAAATTTTGATCACATTTAATTACTAAAAACAAATCAAACATTTACTTTATATTCTACTTTAAACAAGCTAAAGAACTTTCAATCATTACTCAAATCCACTTTAACATTAATGCATTAAGAAGAAATAGATGATTTTCTTTGATAAAAATATGAGCAGTACCCTATGGTTCTCATCATTACTTTGCAAGTTGTTGTAATGAGGATAAGGTCTCTTCATTGTATTCTACACCTCTTGGAAGCAATAATCCATCAATTCTTTCTTTAAAGAAATATCCTTTGCTAGGACTTAGAGTGATAGTCCTCCAACTAAGGATATTTTGAAATAGATAGTGGGTTTCTCTTTAGAGCTGGTATTTTGGGGGGGTTTTGAGAGACATATTTTTTGAGAAACTTTTAAATCTAAATGGCTTCTAAACTAGTTTTCCTGATTCCCTAATGACACCTATCCCTGGCAACGACGCCAAAAATGATGGGGTTATTGTAATCCTCATCATTTAACTTATCAATCCAAGCAGAAATCCATTGTTGTATGCAAGAGAGAAGAAAACTTGTTTGGACAATCTATTCTACTTGCATGAAATAAATTCCCATTTTGGCATGAAAGAAATTCTGTACGAAAGAGAACCACCCAAGGAACAATTTTGTACGAATTGAAAGAATGTAAACTACTTTGACACTCAAGGAAATGAAAAATCTTGCTTGAATTCAAATTTACCGTAGAAAGTTGAAAAATACATTGTTGAAACAGTTCCTTAAACTATCATATTTCCTCAAGCAAATGTAAGCATTTCTAATCCCTCCCCTTTGATCGTAAACTATTACATTGAATTATAGAATTATATTCGAGTATCAATCCACTAATAATGGATCCAAGATCCTATTTTTGAGGGGTCGTTTACAAAACTTTAAGAAACTTGAAGTTGTTGTCCTCCATCGCACCACTTTTGTCTCAATCATTTTCTGATGCTTACTGCCCCTTCCCTACTACAAACCACGCAAAATTCTCAAAAGGGTTTTTATATCTTCAAATATAGTTTCCCGGTCATTTTGAAGTTTCGAATTTCATTGAGAAATGAGGGAGATATTGTTGTTTTACTGAGACTACTTTTTTGACTATTTTTGAATGTCTGATTTTTATGAAGTCTTCAGTTCTCCACATGAATGAAGGAATTATTCTTCACTTTTCTTGCAAAAATCATTGATCATTAACATGAATAACATGCTATAATCATGCAACAACATTTGATTGATGTGGTAGCTTGAGTTATCTTTGGTGGAAGAAGGAATCATGAAATGTAATAACTGTGAGAGATCTTTGAACTCAACATGAAACAAATACTCATCCCATTAATTTTGGAATGATTGATGCTCCATGACTTTGCATGAATGTAGGAGTGTGCTTGGAGTCTTCTCTATCTTCTCATTACTTTTTCAAAGCCTTCTAAAGCTTTTAGGAGTTAACTGCTTCAAGTGTCTGGAGCTCTCTACTGCAAATGTCTATGAAGCTTCTTCTTCCCATGAGTTATTTAATAACTCATTTATCTACATTATATCATCTTAAACACTTCATGGAGACATATTAGAGGCAATTTGGGTCACATTTAATTACTAAAAATAAATCAAACATTTACTTTATATTCTACTTTAAACAAGCTAAAGAACTTTCAATCATCACTCAAATCCACTTTAACATTAATGCATTAAGAAGAAATAGATGATTTTCGATAAAATATGAGAAAATTTATGGTCTCATCAATCTCTAATTCAAACATCATGGTGAAACACCACCTAGATAAACAAACTTTAGACAAAGAGAAAAAGAGAGTTTGAAGGAACACCTAAAACACTACCCGGGTTCAAAGTGAAAAGGTGATGTAAAATAGGCACAAGCTTTTGAAAGGCAGGTGTTCATTGAACCTAATAAACATTGCCTAGGTTCAATCTATGATCATAGGATTAGAAGAATTAGTAGGGAGTGCCTTGTTCGTATGCAATTCTTTCTTCCATTTTCCAACTGAAATAAAATCATCTTCTAATTCAATAGCCAATGCTTGTGTAGCCTCAAGAGTGTTCAATGGTTCCCTCTTTAAGAGAAGACCAATATCAAGATGTTATGCATTAATAAAGAAATGCTTCTTCATTTCTATAAAAGGTCTTTTAGAAACCTTAATTTGGTTTATTATTTTGTTGATCTTAGCCACAAAATCTCTCATAGGCTCATTTGCTTCCTTCTTCATATGAGTGACCTTTGCTATCAATGTTAGGTCATCATCTGCACATTTGAACCTGGCTTCAAACATGTTGTGCATAGTGGCCCAATTTGTGATACCTCCATGGGGAAGCTGATAAAATCATTGTTTTGCTACATCAACTTAAGATTCTACAAACAAGCTAACAACTACATCTTCATGTACTGCAAGCACACCACATGCAACAAAAAAGGCATCAATGTGTTCTTTAGGTGAAATTTTCCCATCTCCCCAAAATTTAGGAAAATTATTACATGAACCCTTGGGTAAATCATGCAAATTATTACCTAATTGCAAAGGACCAATAGTAGCACCCAAAGGGACAAGATTTTGAGCCATATTAAGGGGAAATTAATCACAACTGGTAAAATAGTCTTGTGTAAAACAAGAGCATGGGAGGTAGAATTATTAATAGGTGTTCTAGTAGGTGAGGTAGATCCACTCCTTGCCCCAACCCTTCACCTAGAGGGAATAATATAAGAGAAATCACTTCTTTGCAGGGTTTCAAAAATAGGGTCAAAAATTCCCCTACTTTTTTCCCCTCTAGTAAATCTATGAAAATCTAGGGTTAATTAAATTACTCATGAAATATTCCCATACAAGACAACCGGGACCTTACAATATGATTCCCCAGTGGAGTCACCAAAAATCTATTGGCTAATAGATTGGGAACCTTGAGAAATCACAATTCAATACTCGAAAGGTGCCAAAATTAACCAAACATCTCTAAATATCAACCCCTTAACAAAGATGAATATTCTCTAAATTTTATCGAGGTATAGCTCCCTCACATAATTTTCAATGAATTAAACTATTAAAACTAAATACCATGTATGCTTTTAACCAGAAAGCAGGAAAGGTGTACCCAATATCAGAAAAATTCCCAAATATTAGGTGTGAGATCCAAAGAATAAGATGTATCAACATAAAGACTAATTAATCACCAGAAATAAAATCCATGCCCATTACTATTGAGAAATGAAATAAATTATGAAGAAATGCATTACTTACACAAAGATAAGACATGCATTAGATATTCTAAAACACAAAAATTTAAGAACTCAAATTACTTCACAACCGAATTGCACATAGACAAAATAATAGTTTCATTAATAACCATCTTAAAAAAAATGTCTAGAGAGAGAACATATGAAAATAGATACATTAAATAGGAAAATGAAAACTACCTCTTCATGTCTGAGGCCAATCAAACAAAAAGACACATAATAGAAAGAAAGGGAAGCTAAGACATCACAATGCCATCACTTCATTTCTAGCTTCTGGGGTTGCCAAAGGTTTCTTTCACCACACCTGTAAAGCTCTGAGGATCTGATTAGGTCCTTATGCTAAGGAATAATTATATTTTTATCATAACCTTCCACTTCAGATGGTTGTCCTTATTTTTTTCCATGCAACACTCACAAACCTTCATGAGGTCAATTGCCTGTGGTGAGACCAGGTGTAATTCACTAAGTTTCTACAAGTTTCAAACATTAAGGAAGGGCGAATCAAGAGTCTCCTTGACCATTTTCTGGAAACCATCTATTAGGTTCCAAACATCTATTTCATTCCTCATTTCACCTTTATCTTTGAGAAAACTAAGAGCCACCAAGGTACTCAATGCTTCATCTAAAATGTCAGTGCATTCATTGACCATTTCCTTAAGTTTTTACACACTTTGTTTAGCAATCTGTAACTTCCACTCCACCCCTTTAGTCCATGATAGATAACGAGTGTCTAAATAATTTGGTATAACTTGGTCTATAGCCAAATTTTCCTTGCTTAAGCTCAACATTAACTTTAATTCAATTAGATAATTATTCCATATCTTCTCCTATTTTTTAGTTGAAATGATATCTTCCCCTAAGGTTATTTTCAAAGCATTCATCTCTTGAATTTTTTTTATGAATTTAATAATGACAAGGCTTCCCTTCTTAACTAGAGACTCAATCCAATCATTTGCAGCCCTGCTTAGGCTTTGACAACTTTTAATTTTAGTCAAGGCCTCCTTTCCAACTACAGTGAGTGATTCTACAAAAGAATCGACTTGAGAGAGAGGTTGAGGAACAATCTCAAAAATAGACTTTAAGCATTTAGTCAAGTTACAAACTTGAGCTTTCAACTCATTTTTACTTTCTTAGCCTTATTTGATCTCTCAACCATCCTGGCTATAGACACTTGAAAATATGAGCATTCCCATATCTAGTAGGAGGACTGAGGTCTACCCTATTCACTTCAAAGTCACTTGAACTTCCTTGAGAACGTCTCTTTGCACCAAAGGGTGTGCAATTTCTATCTGGAGTCTCTTTGATTCTATATCATTGATCAACATAGTAGTAGTCTTCAACTTCTTAGGTTTTGGGGTTGCAGTTTTCTGTAATAGCTAACCCACCTTATCCTGTTTAGGAAAGCTAGGCTCTATAGCTTTCCCTTTTCATGATAATGAATCCTCCAACCAAGTTGGAGTTACTGAAACCTTGGTTTCCTTGAAAATTGGAGACTCAAACAATGTCCTAGTGACTAGAAGAGTGTCCACTGTAGGTGCAATTATTTGTGACCTCTAAGATGTTCCTACCTCTCTAACAAGTGATTCATCTTGGGAGGGAGAGGAATTGATATTTAGGGTTTCTAAACCCTCCTCTTCTTCTCCTTCATTCTTTCCAAAGTAAGTGCTAAAGTGATATCTTCTACAAGTTTCAGGAATACACTTTTTGTGGATCTTCATCGCCACCTCCTTGGGATCCAAAAGGTAAAGACTGAGAAGCATTGCTAACTGATTTCCCGCTACAAAAGGTCTCAGAAGTGCCTTCAGCAGGCTACAAATTTTGAGACCTAGTGTGGGGATGGGATTGCTCAGTTTTCTTCTTTGTCACCCATTCTCGTGTTCTAGTCAAAACATCAGTATTTTTTGCTTCAATGGTCTCTTTTTCTTTGAAATTCTAGTCCATAGTAGGAATAGGCTGATTCTCTATCAATTCGGTATACACTGGGTCTACCATGCTAGACCCATCTTCCACAATTCCCTGCAAATCCCACATCAAATCATAAATTATTATTTGTTCCAATGTCAACCTCATCTAGCTCCTCCTTACCTCATATTCATCGAAATAGTCAGCCCAATAGTCTTCAAGGCTAGATTGATGGTAAAAATTAGGGCTCAATTTCAAGTTATTCTTAATGTAATCCTTTAAATCAAAGGGGACTTTCTCATCATACGAAGGCATGTTATACTTGGACAATTCCTTCTTAATATTTAGAGCATTTGACATCGATTGACAACTATATGGACCAAAACCAAAAGGGAAAC
>VDFB02305058.1:0-13332 GCA_007258455.2 Sequoia sempervirens | reverse complement strand
GGACATGAAGTCATGATCACCTTAAACCTGTCAAAGCACTCCTGCGCCTGTGGTGACCAAAGAAAAGCCCCCTTCTTCGTCAAGTCAGTAAGGGGTGCGGCGTGACGTGAGAACCCGCTAACAAATCTCCTGTAGAATGCACACAACCCAATGAAACCTCTAAGCTGCGTAAGGTTCTCAGGTACCGGCCAATCAACAATAGCTCGGACCTTTTCAGGGTCCATACTCACTCCCTTAGCACTAATGATGTGCCCCAGATATAACAATTCCTCCATGCCAAGCTCACACTTGGATTCCTTAGCATAGAAAGACTCATCTGCTAAGATACCCAAGACTGTGTCCAAATGAGCCAGATGCTCATCCCATGACCTGCTATAAACCAAAATGTCGTCGAAGAAGACTAACACGAATCTCCTCAACTGAGCACTGAAAACCCTGTTCATAGTTGCCTGAAAGGTGGCAGGTGCATTGGTTAACCCGAAGGGCATAACCAAGAACTCGAAGTGACCGCAATGACACCGAAAAGCGGTTTTCTCAATATCCTGCTCCCTCATCTGAATCTGATGGTACCCTGATCTCAAATCAATCTTCATAAAGAAGACTGCTCCGTGCAACTCATCTATCAGCTCATCTATACGTGGAATAGGGTACCTGTTCTTGATTGTTCTTTTGTTGAGCTACCTGTAATCGATACACATCCGAAGTGATCCGTCCTTCTTTACCAATACAACCGATGAAGCGAAAGGAGACTTGCTAGGTCTGATATGGCCCATAGCTAACAACTCATTAATGGTCTTCTCTATCTCATCTTTGAGTCGTTTCGGATGTCGGTAGGGAGTGATCATAGCGGGCTTTGCGCCCTCCTCCAACTCAATAATGTGCTCCGTACCCCTGTCTGGAGGTCTACCAGGTGGGATATCACTAAACACTTTGGAGTGTTTACTCCTCAAAATCTGTATGTCAGGGTGGTACTCACCCTTCTGCGGCTCCTGCTGGGCTGGCATCAACATGCACTCAGCCGCCCAGTCAACCATATCATGACGAATGAGCCTCTCCATCCGTCTAAATGAAACCATCCTCAGATTACTGTCCCAAATCGCCTTGATGACATGTGGTCTCCCGTCAACCTTGAATTTCATTTCCATATCCCGTAGGTTGAGCGTGAACTCACCCAAATCATGCAACCATGCCATCCCTAATACAACATCTGTATCCCCCATATTAACAACATAGAATTCAGTCTTGAATTCATAGTTGTTCAATCTCATCGGAAGATCAGTAATCTTTCTGTCGCACCTGAGAGTATATCCGTCAACCACCTTGACTCGAATACCCTCGAAAGCCTCCGTCTGGATGCCACGCCTCTCAACTAAACGTGCATCAATAAAATTGTGTGTAGCACCTGTGTCCAACAATGTAATCACTTTCTGACCTGCTAAGAGCCCACGAAGTCGAAATGAACCATCTCTCTGAAGACTAGTCAGATGGGCTTCCTGTAGCTTCCTTCCACCTTCATGCTCAACCTCATTTTCGGACTTCTCATCATCTGAAGGCTCGGAATCAGCTTGCTGGTCTGACAGATCAGATTGCTCTTCGCCCTCATAAAACCACTCCATTTGGTTATTTTTGACTTTCGGACGAAGTGGGCATATGTGTTTTTCATCATAGGGTGCCTTGCACCAAAAAAATAACTTTTTCTTACGTAATTCATTCAACGTTTCCCTGTCAAACGGTGGTGCATTCTGTCTCTTCAGATCCTGTTGATCCTTCCTCCTGTCAAAGGGTCTATTTCTGTCATTGTTTCTATCGAAAGCCCTGTTGGGTCTTGTGTATGGAGTTGACCCTGAATTGAACTTGCTGCGAGGTGCTACAAGCTCCATGCTTCTCGCCTTCCGCATGGCCTCCTGAAGTGTAGTTGGGTCAAAAGCCTTAACCCAACCTCTCATGGGTTCTGTCAAACCCTCAACGAAAAGTATGATAAGTCTCCGCTCTGAAATTCCCGTGACCATGACTGCCACTCTCTGAAACTCACCAATGTATGAGTCCAAACTGCCTGTCTGTCTGAGCTGAGCCAACTCTCTGAAATACAGTTCCGGATCCTTCTTATCAAATCTCTCTATCAGTCCGCTGGTGAACTCCTGATAGGTATTGACCGCATGATGGCCTAGCGTGTACATGCCATGGTGCCACCAATCGTGTGCTACTCCGTCAAGATGTAAAGTAGCAAATTTAATTGCCTCATCCTCCTGCATAGGCCTAAGTGACAAGTAATTGTCCAGTTTCTGGACCCAAGACCTCGCTGATGTCTTTTCAGACCCATCAAAATATGGCAATGTAATCTTGCTCACCGCATACTGCAAATCCCTATTCACCTGTGGCTGCGGCTGCTGATGCTGTGGGGGTCTGCGGTCAAATCTGCCTCCTCCTCTGGGATTATAAACATCTATAAACTCATGGAATGTAAGTGCCTGCCGGATCTCAGGTGCTAGTGACATGTACTCACCATGAAATCTCGTCAAGTCTGCCACGGACATGCCATTTGTGGCTGAAAACTCGATACCTTGCGATGCTGCGCCCCGGAGTGCGTGGTGGAATCTCTGGGTAAGAAGAGTAGAGGTGGCACGGCCTCTACGGCTCTGTTGAATCGGTGTGTTTGTCACAGATACGGATGCCAATGGCTGATCCAGTTGCAGTTCCCTTTCGTCACGTCCAATCTGAATGTAGTGTGGTACGTATTGGGCGTTACCAGCGTCTAATGGTACCCATCCGGTGAGACATCATATCCATCATATTATCGTTACCTCGGAGTCTAAACTCCTCCTCCGTTGATATCGCCCTCTTGCATGTGCCTTCCACGGATCTCTACGTTGCCTGCCAGGAATCTCCGCGATCGCCATTGGGGTTGCAACCTTTGTTTTCACTCTTGTTAGGCTGGATGCATTGGATCCCAAAATTGCCGACCTTTATTAAGATAGCCCTCGGGAATAGGTGGACTTTTTGTCAATCCTAGTCTTTACTGTCCCTACACCTGCTTTAATGTAGTGAATGAGTATCTCATTCATGAAAAAGCTAAAAGCTTCTTGTATTGAAAAGAATAGCGAAAAAGCCGCGAGGGATGGCCGGAAGTCACGTGCTTTCACGATACCAGCGTGAACCGGTGGTTCTCAAATTGAAACCCTGATGGATTTTTGTTTGTTTTGCAAGTTTTTCGTTTTTTTGTATTTTTTGAGGGTTTTTGACAAAATGAAAAATGCTGCGATTTTACTAAGAAATTGCAAATAAATTCTAAATAAATTCAATGATGCAATATAAGCCTAGATTTTGATCAACAATGATAGGCGTTTCATTATATTTCACTCCCAGGAGATCTACAATAGCCAGATGCTGAATATGAAGGAAATACAAATTATTAAATGATAAAAACCTGGTTTAAATGGCGGCTGCAGCTGATAAAGAAAAGTACGGCCAGAAATATTGATGAATCCACTGAGCTCAAAAACCAATGCACAACCTCATTAGACCAGTGCGCCCAATAACCAGACACCAGAAGCTGAGAAAGTGAAGAGTTCCTCTGGAGATGAAAATGTACGGCCTTGCTGGTACGGCCTGGTACAGCAAGTACATAAATAGTACGACACCTTGGGATTTGTGCCAGAACAATGACAAATGATTCTTGCTTGAGTCGCCTTGACTGCCTGATGGAAATCACTGTGAATCTCTGTCTGAATAAATGATTATGCCCAATCTGTGACCTTTGTATGAAATCACCCAGTGCAAGCTTCAGCTGGTATTGCACAGCCTCAGTCTGCCTAATCTCTGAAGAGTTTCCGTTCTTCAGAAACGATCGTCTGCCAGAAACCCTAGGGTTTGCAAACTCCAAGCTCAGATGCAAGAAGACAAAATTGAATAATAATCAGGCATAGTTCGATTTTTGCCTTGAGAAGAAACATATATTCTTCTTTGAAAAGTTCGACCTAATTCTCCATTAAAATAATCATTTAAATAAATGATTTAATTTTCACCTTTTGACTTAGGAGAAATGATTAATTATTGGCGTCCACTTTTAATGAGTATTAAATACTCATTAAGTCACATTTTAATAATTTATTATAAAGTATAATGAATACTTTATAATTTTAAGCCAAATAATTAAATATTTAAATATTTCAATAAAGTGACTTTATTATAAAGTCAAATTATTAAATATTTAATAACTCATTAAATACTCCTTATTTCTCCGTCAAATCAATCAACTGCTGAACTGGGTCGAAACTGAGCTGAATAATTGCACCAGGTGCCCTGCCCGAAATAGCAGCTTCCGCCTGACCTAACTTTCTAAAAATAGAAAGTTCTCTGAAAAAGCTCTCTGGAAGATTCTGCGAAGGCCCAACCTGACACACTGCAAACTGGAGCTATCAAACACTGAGCAACTGCCAAAAATGATCCTCTGAACACTCCTGTCAGCCTACGAGGATCGAATGATAGGCTAACCTCGTCACCAGCTGTGCTGACTAGGATGGGGACATGACAAGGAATATGAAGAGTCTAGGAAGTTTTAAAGGCAGTTATGAACGTTGGAGTAGTTGGAATTTGAATGTAATGGCTATAAAAAGCCTCTCCATGGCTCGAAGATGGTTGTTGATTGCTGTATTGAAGAATTCCTAACATAATACAACGTTTTTTCTGCATATTTTCTGTGTTTCTGAACTTTGCACCTACTGTATGGACCCGTACAGGCAATAATTGATCTGAATCTTGTGGTGTATTGCAGAGGCATGTTTTATTTTCATATGAATCCATTTTGAGAGTCTAATACTCAGATTTGTGGAAGATCTCATTAGTTTTCTGTAGCAGCCTGTTATCACAGAGTTGAGGGTTTGTTTGTAATTTAAATGATGTATTAGCCATTCCACCTACTGTCATGATCTGTTTCTCGGTGGAATGGCATGTTACATGTTAGAGTAGGTTCTCATAGGGTTTAGGAAGCAAAGGAAGCAAGTTGTGAGAATTGGGATGATGCCCTTGGGCTGGTTAAGGTGTTTTTCCATGGGAAAAGGAGGTGTCAATGATGGGTTTTGACAAAATGTTGTTAGAAATGTCTTTGTAATGGATTTGTGAGTTTTTGCAGGGTATATGAAAGGTGTTTGATGCATTGGTTGTGTCAGGAAAACCTGGGTGATAAGAGTTCCAATAAACCCTCATGTTTTGTAAGAAAAATGAGGGTTTCAAGGTGCAGCATTCTAGAAGGCCTGAATCTGTAAATTGGTGATGGATTCTGTTGTTTTGAGTCACAATTTATGACTGTCAAGTGAGTTTGGGTGTTTATCAAGTGTTTGGGAAGTACTTCCTTTGGAAAATAGGGCTAATTGAGTAGCCTAAAACAGGGGATCTCAATTTTGTGTCAAAGAAACCCTATAGAAACTGTTGGGAAGTTGTGTTAGATCTTGTTGTGAGTCTCAAAATACATTTGGTTGGCCTCTGTACAGCCTTCTCCAAAAGATATATCCAAGTGTTGGTCTTTGGAGGCTACAAGCCTGAGTGTAGTGTTTAAGACAAGTTAAGGGAATAGTGTTGCAGGAGTGGATTCCTTGTGAAGGTCTGATCAAATTGAGTGGGTTACTGTGTCATCACCACCTTGCTTACATCAGGGGTGGACCATTACAGATGCATATGCAAGAAAGTTCTCATCTGCTCATTTTAAGGTCTTAGTGGTCTTGCTGCAGTGAGCATTGACATGAAACTTAGTGACATATTTTGGAATTCATAGTGCATTGGGTATGGTTGTTAGGACCTTGAGTTTATTGATTAATTTTTTTTAATTATCCTATCGTAAAGACCTCAAAAAAACTCACCTTGACCTAGTAGAGTCTAAAGTAGTAGGAGTTACCCATCCTTATTACTTGGCCAACTGTTTCCCTTGTGCAATCATAAGCTGCAAGCTACCTATCTTAAGTTGGCATCCCTAGCATTTTTAGAACAATTTGTCTTTAGGAAATTGGGGTTTCAAAACTTTTAGAGCCAACAAGACACTACGACACATAAACCAAATAAAATAATTGATTCTTTAATCCATGTGATAATCAATACATCAGATAATTAGGCATCTAAATAAACTCGAAATGATAATATAACACAACTGCAATCTATGAATGGATCTATACTTTCAGAGTTCATCATAAACACATAATCAGGATTAGTCATGCTAATCTAAATTGTTTATGCATTGTATATTTACTTATTTAAGAAATAATCTTGATACTTAAATATCATTTTGATCCTATCTTCTGTTGGAGTGCAGTTAACACTGAGAGGGGGCGGGGTGGTGGGGTGAATCAGTGTTAACGAACTAATCAAATCTTTTTAAAATTTTTAACAATAATTTGATCATGAATGTACTTATGCTGCAAATATAAATGAATAAACAATGAAGCAAATACTTTTAAAAGATTGACACAAAATTTGTCTTGAGTGGAAACCCTCCTGGGGAATAAAACCACTCGAATGTGGCCTCACTGACCTTATCTGAAAAAAATTCTTTGTACAAAGCCTCACTGGCAAATTTGTCTCACTGACAATGGTGCTATCTCACTGATAGTCTTTTGAAATGTACAAGTATGAAAGTAATATAAATACAAAGTTGATCTCTGTTTCATTAATCACATACGCCTGCAATGACCTCAGAATCAGAGTTACAAAGTTCCACTCGAAACCCTCCTGGGGAATAAAACCACTCGAATGTGGCCTCACTGGCCTTATCTGAAAAATATTCTTTGTACAAAGCCTCACTGGCAAATTTGTCTCACTGACAATGGTGCTATCTCACTGATAGTCTTTTGAAATGTACAAGTATGAAAGTAATATAAATACAAAGTTGATCTCTGTTTCATTAATCACATACTCTGTTCTGCAATGACCTCAAAATCAGAGTTACAAAGTTCCAAGCCTCAAAAACAATATATTGTCCTTAAGAAAGATATAATCTGTGCCTTTCAAAACCTCTCATCCATCACATCGAATGAGCATTACAAATTATATATATATGTTCTCTGTTTTGAAATAAAGAATCTGTTTGAAAACTATATGGGAAACTTCCACATGAAACCGAACCAACAACTGCCTTTGCCAGTTACACAAACACATTTTTTTGCAAATCTTCAACTATAATCCCTTAGGAAAACAATCTTGTCAAGAAAACAACTTATGAGTGAACAGTATATAACTTTTGTTTTTAATTGTAAGCACACATTTTCTTACACAATACTAAATCATAACCCATCGACTCTATACAAAATGTATCTTGCTAAGAAAACATTGAAGATAATCAATAGATAACTGTCACAGACCTTACAAAAACCGACACCCTTAACAAAGATGAATAACCACAGACAAACACATAATAAACCCACGAAACATTTGAATAAACCTATAAACTTCAACAGCAGGCCCGACAAGGGTTCATCAACAACGAAAACACAAGTATTTACAACCTTCACACGAGGGTAAACACTAAATCAACAAAAACAACTACTAAAAACTGGCAGAAAACCCGTTAAGGGTTAAAAGAAAAACATTATCAACTTAAACACGACATACAGATTGTGAACTGCCCAAACAAACGTTCAGATCTTTTAACAACCGTTCATTTTCAGATTCCACAAAGAACTCAGGTAAACACAACAAACCCCAATCACAATTAAATGGTGTCAAGATCAGCAAAAACACAGATTTAATCCTTATTGTTCCACATTGACACAAATAAAAACAAAAGAATGAGAAAGAGTACACCTGGGGTCTGAAGAATACTCTCAAAAGATTCTTCACCGTCATGATTTTCACTGCAACTTCTTGTCCAAGCAGCCGACATCTGAAACAACCTTTTCTTTTCGCCATCGCCATGATTAGGGTAACAAACCCTAACCGACAAAAATGAATCAAACACTGAGTTTCTCAAAGCTTCATAAAAGCTTTCAAATGCAACATAATGATATTTCATGTCCAGGTATTATGATGGGAACAAAATTCCCATTCAATAACAAAATAATTACCACCAAGGATGCAAAAGATTCTTGTAACTTTGACTTGAGAAAAAAACATTATCATTACTTCCTTTTATCATTTGCCACCTTTTAGATTAAGAATCTCTCTATGATAATGATGCCTTGTATAAAAAGTGTCAATATGCCCTGTTTTTTATTTGGAGAACAATATTTCTTTATGATATAAGTAGCAATGCCTCATTTTAGAATATAACCTGTATCACTGCACGTCAGTAAAGATGCTGATAGATATGCAAATGAACGTTACAATACCAAATGCAGGATGAGGATCAGCATAGATATATAAACACATGCAAAACTGAAGAAAATCACCATGTGCACAACCTGTAACGTCAACCTTAGTGTATTGACATTAATGCCAAACAATACTGAGGGACAACACCTTCTTCAAAAACTTCTCATCTGTAGGTTGAATATATGAGAGGAAACTCAGAAACTCATATGATGTGGGGAAGAATAATTGTGTCTCTATATTTGCTTGTCAGCCTTCTATACAAGACCTTCTGACTTTGCCATTAGCTTTAGCCTTTGAAGCTTCTTCCTTTCCTTGATGCATTTTATTAAAGCATTTAGGCGTCCACTAGTCAACTTGAGTAATTTGGAGACGTTTTTCAATGATAAACAAGAAATGATGCATTTTGAAAATGTTTTGCAATATACTTTTGCACATTCTTGTTTCTTTTAGCATATACTTGTTACTCTATGTCTCCAACAAGAGGATGGCAGAAAATATGGAAGATATCCACTGCTTTCTGCTGTGCTATTCTTTCTACTTCTTGCTATGCTTTATTTCAAATTGTGCATCCACATGTGCTTCAGCTCTTAAAAAGTGACTATTAGTTGTACAGTAGTCAAGAATCTAATGCTTTCATGTGCTGTCTTGTTTTTCCTTGTTTTGGCTGCGACTACCCCTTCTGCCATGGACTTACTTCGTTGCCCTCTACCCCTTCTGCCATGGACTTACTTGTTTTTCCTTGTTTATAGCATTTTGTAAAAAGTAGCCTCTTTATATTGTAACAATTCTGTTTTTAATCCCCCACAAAAATCTCTTGAATAGAAAATTGAACTGCTTTATTCTATTGCCAAAATGGTAGATTGTAAGTTTTTTATGTTTGAAAGCATGCTGTGTTGATTAAGAAGGATAAGAATAGAAGAACTAGATGGAAGGTTTTCTCCAATTCTTATCATTTTTCATGATTCTGAGTTGATTCTGTAATTACACCTCATATAAACATGTTTAATTTTGACTTTTTTCGTTTCTAATTTGTACATTATTTTTTAATTAGATTGTTGTTTTCAATTTATGCTCTCTTCTCAATTTCACTATTCATCAGAGATTTTCTAGTCAAACTCATTCATTTTGCTTGTTGCTGTTCAGGATACAAACATTTCAAGCATATGGAATTCTTTAACATTTCGTTGGGTTAGTCCTTTGATGGATCTCGGTTTAAAGAAACAACTTAACTTTGATGATTTGTTCCAATTACCCCATGAGTTGGATCCTCTTGCTTGTCATGGTGCATTGAAGAAGTGTTGGACTGATGAAGAAAGAAAATCTGCTGACCAACCATCTCTGTTTAGAGCTATTTATCACACATATGGCTGGCCGTACTTATGGATAGGCATTTTGAAGGTGCTAATTTTGAGTTTCTTCAGTATTCTGTTCCTAATTCTATCAAACAATTTAAAACAAAAATTTAATTTTTAGCTGTTCTTTATGGTTACACAACCTAAGTCTACTTTATTATGTACATTTTGTTAGTACTGAGGGAGGGAGTAGATTGAAAAATACTACTTATAGTACCAGTAATAGGAGTGCCTACTGTGTGTTTGTTTTAAGACAAATGAAAAAAAGGAAAGTCAGATTCCTAGCCAACAAGCAGAGAACAAGAATAGATGAAGTAATATTAGTTAAAGTTTTCCAAACTTGTGATGACACTATAGAAGGACCTTTCAATTAATGCTTCCCTTGTGCAGCAAAAAACAACTTGATCATATCCCGAATGTTCCACAATCAGTGAATGTCCTACGGAAAAATATGGATGAAGATCTTGGAATTGTTGAGCTTCTGAATTAGTTGATTGAAAATCAGTAGTGAGGTTTTGATTTGGAAGTAGACTAGAGAACTTATGAAATATATTGTGATCATTAACACATCTAGAAGGCAAGGTGTTGTATGGGAAATGTAGTCACCAATGGCCATATAATTTAATGAGTTTTGTTGAAGGGCCAAACAAACAATCAAGCAAGTTGGAATGTGTATTGTACTTTGAAAATGCTTCACCAAGTTGATCAACGAGCCTAGAGAGTGCTTTAGGCACTTCAAAATTATTCCCATCATGGAAATCCTGTTTAGTCCTCCTAGAGGCCATGGATGTGCCTTCTCCCAACTCACCAACTTGTTGGAATAACTCTTCTGAAATAACCCAAGGCAATTTTGTGTGCAAAAGATTGTCACTTCCACTAATTTATGCAAATAAGCATTTCGTCAAACATTTATGCTGTAGCTGTTCTAACTGTGTTTATAGATTGTTTTACTGGAAGATGAATGTTTGCATACAGTTTATAGGATATACGCTTCTTGCATTGCAACATATGGAGCCATAAATTTAAAAATGATTTATAACAGCTGGCACACTTAATTTATATGAAAATATATTTTCAGATGATACAAATTACATTCAAAAGTGTTGTAATATTCACTACAGGCTTAGTGAGATAACATTAAAATATGCTAACCTGTACTATCCCCAATGTGATTTGCCCTAAAATTCTGATTTTTATTTCTGCTCAAACCCTAATTTTGATTTCTGATTTCACACAAAATATCACGGCGTACATGTTGGCGTTTCAATTCTCACCTCTGGAATGCGGATTAGAACGGACAGCTATGCACAGTTAGACTGCTCTTCAAATTAGGAGGGGAAGCTCTCTCTTTGCTGATTATGCTTAAAAAGAAATACCAAACTATTGCCAATCTCTTTATTTCTCAGCTAAGAGCACAAGGTTATAAAACTCTTTGCGTTGTACCTGAGGTTTTCTCTTTTCCAAAACTTCAACTACAACTAGGCCTAAACTAAAGATGCTTTCAACAACTCAAGTAAACTTAGAGCCTGAAAATCAGAAGTAAACAAGGAATGATTTGATTAACACAAAAACTTAAATAAACTCACTTCCAGAACACACCTGAAGACTCATTGTACTTATAAGATGTAAGCTGAAATAGAGATTATGCAAGCAAAACACATGTGATAGGTGATATCATGACCTTTGAAGCACAACCACCTGCACCAAACCTTCCGCTGCTCCACTCTGATACAAATATCACTTGACCAAAAATTGTGAAGCAACTCACCAAGATCCTTGTGAAGTATTATATCAATCACACCAACAACAGGATCCCAAGTTATTACACCATCACACCAATTGAAAATGAATAGATAAGCGTCTCTCATCATGCCATCATAACAAACTATCCTCCTAGACCTGAATTGTCTCATATGGATGTGAAAAGTGTCCATCATATGTGCATCGCCAAGCATGCAAATCTGCTCTAGGTTGCTGGTGCAAATCAGAACAACAACATGAAAACTGAAAATCAGACCTATGATCATGCCACAAATGCTTCTGCTGTCATAAGATGATAGGATCTCATCATCATGCAACCTCCCAATGCTGTAGTGACAATCCCATGCATACCAATCCATCCAAACAGCTGCAAACATCAGTGGGCAGTCTGAAAACTCCATGATCAGCAATATAGAACAGCCATCAATCATCAAGGAGTGAGCTGAAAACCAATAAATTGGGTCTGAAAATTTTCTGCTCTCATGCTCATTTCCATGCCTTGGACTATAGTCCAGCTGAAACTCAACATTCCCATGAACATACAACTCCGAATTGGATACCTCCATGACATCTCCTACAAGTTTGGAAGCTAGGACAGCATTGTGTTCACTCAAAGGATCATCATCATGATAGCATGGTGTCAAAACATAAGTAGGCTCATTGAGCTCTCCAAGAATGGCAAAACTTTAACCAAATCTGAATTACAAATGTTCTTCTCGACATATGCATAAAATTTATTATTTGCTGGTCTACAAGGTGTATACATAACTTCCACCTCCTTTACCTTGACTCGAGCCTTCAATTGGCTCTCCAAATGATGTGTTTCATGAACCCTATAATTAAAATCATTTGTACAAAATAAATTTTCTGATTTGTTTTGAAAATTGTACCTCTCAACAAGTTCATGCGAATCTGGTTCGTTTTCATTTTCTACCATCATAGTTTCTTCCCTTGGAAATATTAGGGGTTGATGAAGAAGTGTATCTCGCTGCTGCCTCTCATGATCCATGTGACTAAATTGTTCCTTTATATTCTGTAGGTGTTGTGAATCCTGCTGCTCTCGGGCAATTCTAACTCATAAGCTACTTCTCACACTCTACAAATGACTCTGTAAGGACCATAGAAGCAGGGCTTAAGCTTCTCTGCACCACTTTTCTTCAATGATGATTGTCTGTAGGGTTGAAGGCTCAAGAAAACCAAATCTCCCACCTTAAAACTCCTCTCTACTCGATGCCAATCTGCATAAATCTTCTGCTAGTTTTGGGCACTTTGGAGGTTATCCTTAAGTGAGTTAAGGATATCTTGACTTTGTTGGATCCAGTCCTTGGCTCTAGGGGCTCTGCTGTCATTGAATGTTAGATCCAAAAATGAAGGAGCGTCATAACCATATAGAGCTCAAAAGGGTGTCATCCTAATAGACATATGGTAGGTGGTGTTATAATAGTGTTCTCCCAAGTGCAACCACCTAATCCATGCTTTCTGTTGTCCTAACACATAGTTATGTAGATAACCCTCAATCCACTTGTTCACAATCTTGGTTTGACCATTTGTTTGAGGGTGATAACTTGTGCTAGGAGTCAACTCTATGCTAGCTAACTTGAATAGCTCCTGCCAAAAAGCATTTAGGAACTTGTTATCCCTATCACTGACAATGTTCTTTGGCAATCCATGAAGCCTGAACACCTCTTTAAAGATTAACTCTGCTAACTATGGTGCCTTGTACTTCGTGGTGATGGCGAAGAAGTGAGCAAATTTGGTTAACCGATCCACAACTACATAAATACAATCTCTTCCTTGAACCTTCAATAGACCGGCAATGAAATCCATAGACACTCTTTCCCATTTCTGCTTCGAAATGGGTAATGGCTGCAATAGTCCTATAGGAAAAGTGTGCTCTGACTTGTTTTACTGACAAGTCATACATTCC
>VDFB02305057.1:0-12708 GCA_007258455.2 Sequoia sempervirens | reverse complement strand
GTTACCCATCCTTATTACTTGGCCAACTGTTTCCCTTGTGCAATCATAAGCTGCAAGCTACCTATCTTAAGTTGGCATCCCTAGCATTTTTAGAACAATTTGTCTTTAGGAAATTGGGGTTTCAAAACTTTTAGAGCCAACAAGACACTACGACACATAAACCAAATAAAATAATTGATTCTTTAATCCATGTGATAATCAATACATCAGATAATTAGGCATCTAAATAAACTCGAAATGATAATATAACACAACTGCAATCTATGAATGGATCTATACTTTCAGAGTTCATCATAAACACATAATCAGGATTAGTCATGCTAATCTAAATTGTTTATGCATTGTATATTTACTTATTTAAGAAATAATCTTGATACTTAAATATCATTTTGATCCTATCTTCTGTTGGAGTGCAGTTAACACTGAGAGGGGGCGGGGTGGTGGGGTGAATCAGTGTTAACGAACTAATCAAATCTTTTTAAAATTTTTAACAATAATTTGATCATGAATGTACTTATGCTGCAAATATAAATGAATAAACAATGAAGCAAATACTTTTAAAAGATTGACACAAAATTTGTCTTGAGTGGAAACCCTCCTGGGGAATAAAACCACTCGAATGTGGCCTCACTGACCTTATCTGAAAAAAATTCTTTGTACAAAGCCTCACTGGCAAATTTGTCTCACTGACAATGGTGCTATCTCACTGATAGTCTTTTGAAATGTACAAGTATGAAAGTAATATAAATACAAAGTTGATCTCTGTTTCATTAATCACATACGCCTGCAATGACCTCAGAATCAGAGTTACAAAGTTCCACTCGAAACCCTCCTGGGGAATAAAACCACTCGAATGTGGCCTCACTGGCCTTATCTGAAAAATATTCTTTGTACAAAGCCTCACTGGCAAATTTGTCTCACTGACAATGGTGCTATCTCACTGATAGTCTTTTGAAATGTACAAGTATGAAAGTAATATAAATACAAAGTTGATCTCTGTTTCATTAATCACATACTCTGTTCTGCAATGACCTCAAAATCAGAGTTACAAAGTTCCAAGCCTCAAAAACAATATATTGTCCTTAAGAAAGATATAATCTGTGCCTTTCAAAACCTCTCATCCATCACATCGAATGAGCATTACAAATTATATATATATGTTCTCTGTTTTGAAATAAAGAATCTGTTTGAAAACTATATGGGAAACTTCCACATGAAACCGAACCAACAACTGCCTTTGCCAGTTACACAAACACATTTTTTTGCAAATCTTCAACTATAATCCCTTAGGAAAACAATCTTGTCAAGAAAACAACTTATGAGTGAACAGTATATAACTTTTGTTTTTAATTGTAAGCACACATTTTCTTACACAATACTAAATCATAACCCATCGACTCTATACAAAATGTATCTTGCTAAGAAAACATTGAAGATAATCAATAGATAACTGTCACAGACCTTACAAAAACCGACACCCTTAACAAAGATGAATAACCACAGACAAACACATAATAAACCCACGAAACATTTGAATAAACCTATAAACTTCAACAGCAGGCCCGACAAGGGTTCATCAACAACGAAAACACAAGTATTTACAACCTTCACACGAGGGTAAACACTAAATCAACAAAAACAACTACTAAAAACTGGCAGAAAACCCGTTAAGGGTTAAAAGAAAAACATTATCAACTTAAACACGACATACAGATTGTGAACTGCCCAAACAAACGTTCAGATCTTTTAACAACCGTTCATTTTCAGATTCCACAAAGAACTCAGGTAAACACAACAAACCCCAATCACAATTAAATGGTGTCAAGATCAGCAAAAACACAGATTTAATCCTTATTGTTCCACATTGACACAAATAAAAACAAAAGAATGAGAAAGAGTACACCTGGGGTCTGAAGAATACTCTCAAAAGATTCTTCACCGTCATGATTTTCACTGCAACTTCTTGTCCAAGTAGCCGGCATCTGAAACAACCTTTTCTTTTCGCCATCGCCATGATTAGGGTAACAAACCCTAACCGACAAAAATGAATCAAACACTGAGTTTCTCAAAGCTTCATAAAAGCTTTCAAATGCAACATAATGATATTTCATGTCCGGGTATTATGATGGGAACAAAATTCCCATTCAATAACAAAATAATTACCACCAAGGATGCAAAAGATTCTTGTAACTTTGACTTGAGAAAAAAACATTATCATTACTTCCTTTTATCATTTGCCACCTTTTAGATTAAGAATCTCTCCATGATAATGATGCCTTGTATAAAAAGTGTCAATATGCCCTGTTTTTTATTTGGAGAACAATATTTCTTTATGATATAAGTAGCAATGCCCCATTTTAGAATATAACCTGTATCACTGCACGTCAGTAAAGATGCTGATAGATATGCAAATGAACGTTACAATACCAAATGCAGGATGAGGATCAGCATAGATATATAAACACATGCAAAACTGAAGAAAATCACCATGAGCACAACCTGTAACGTCAACCTTAGTGTATTGACATTAATGCCAAACAATACTGAGGGACAACACCTTCTTCAAAAACTTCTCATCTGTAGGTTGAATATATGAGAGGAAACTCAGAAACTCATATGATGTGGGGAAGAATAATTGTGTCTCTATATTTGCTTGTCAGCCTTCTATACAAGACCTTCTGACTTTGCCATTAGCTTTAGCCTTTGAAGCTTCTTCCTTTCCTTGATGCATTTTATTAAAGCATTTAGGCGTCCACTAGTCAACTTGAGTAATTTGGAGACGTTTTTCAATGATAAACAAGAAATGATGCATTTTGAAAATGTTTTGCAATATACTTTTGCACATTCTTGTTTCTTTTAGCATATACTTGTTACTCTATGTCTCCAACAAGAGGATGGCAGAAAATATGGAAGATATCCACTGCTTTCTGCTGTGCTATTCTTTCTACTTCTTGCTATGCTTTATTTCAAATTGTGCATCCACATGTGCTTCAGCTCTTAAAAAGTGACTATTAGTTGTACAGCAGTCAAGAATCTAATGCTTTCATGTGCTGTCTTGTTTTTCCTTGTTTTGGCTGCGACTACCCCTTCTGCCATGGACTTACTTCGTTGCCCTCTACCCCTTCTGCCATGGACTTACTTGTTTTTCCTTGTTTATAGCATTTTGTAAAAAGTAGCCTCTTTATATTGTAACAATTCTGTTTTTAATCCCCCACAAAAATCTCTTGAATAGAAAATTGAACTGCTTTATTCTATTGCCAAAATGGTAGATTGTAAGTTTTTAATGTTTGAAAGCATGCTGTGTTGATTAAGAAGGATAAGAATAGAAGAACTGGATGGAAGGTTTTCTCCAATTCTTATCATTTTTCATGATTCTGAGTTGATTCTGTAATTACACCTCATATAAACATGTTTAATTTTGACTTTTTTCGTTTCTAATTTGTACATTATTTTTTAATTAGATTGTTGTTTTCAATTTATGCTCTCTTCTCAATTTCACTATTCATCAGAGATTTTCTAGTCAAACTCATTCATTTTGCTTGTTGCTGTTCAGGATACAAACATTTTAAGCATATGGAATTCTTTAACATTTCGTTGGGTTAGTCCTTTGATGGATCTCGGTTTAAAGAAACAACTTAACTTTGATGATTTGTTCCAATTACCCCATGAGTTGGATCCTCTTGCTTGTCATGGTGCATTGAAGAAGTGTTGGACTGATGAAGAAAGAAAATCTGCTGACCAACCATCTCTGTTTAGAGCTATTTATCACACATATGGCTGGCCGTACTTATGGATAGGCATTTTGAAGGTGCTAATTTTGAGTTTCTTCAGTATTCTGTTCCTAATTCTATCAAACAATTTAAAACAAAAATTTAATTTTTAGCTGTTCTTTATGGTTACACAACCTAAGTCTACTTTATTATGTACATTTTGTTAGTACTGAGGGAGGGAGTAGATTGAAAAATACTACTTAGTACCAGTAATAGGAGTGCCTACTGTGTGTTTGTTTTAAGACAAATGAAAAAAAGGAAAGTCAGATTCCTAGCCAACAAGCAGAGAACAAGAATAGATGAAGTAATATTAGTTAAAGTTTTCCAAACTTGTGATGACACTATAGAAGGACCTTTCAATTAATGCTTCCCTTGTGCAGCAAAAAACAACTTGATCATATCCCGAATGTTCCACAATCAGTGAATGTCCTACGGAAAAATATGGATGAAGATCTTGGAATTGTTGAGCTTCTGAATTAGTTGATTGAAAATCAGTAGTGAGGTTTTGATTTGGAAGTAGACTAGAGAACTTATGAAATATATTGTGATCATTAACACATCTAGAAGGCAAGGTGTTGTATGGGAAATGTAGTCACCAATGGCCATATAATTTAATGAGTTTTGTTGAAGGGCCAAACAAACAATCAAGCAAGTTGGAATGTGTATTGTACTTTGAAAATGCTTCACCAAGTTGATCAACGAGCCTAGAGAGTGCTTTAGGCACTTCAAAATTATTCCCATCATGGAAATCTTGTTTAGTCCTCCTAGAGGCCATGGATGTGCCTTCTCCCAACTCACCAACTTGTTGGAATAACTCTTCTGAAATAACCCAAGGCAATTTTGTGTGCAAAAGATTGTCACTTCCACTAATTTATGCAAATAAGCATTTCGTCAAACATTTATGCTGTAGCTGTTCTAACTGTGTTTATAGATTGTTTTACTGGAAGATGAATGTTTGCATACAGTTTATAGGATATACGCTTCTTGCATTGCAACATATGGAGCCATAAATTTAAAAATGATTTATAACAGCTGGCACACTTAATTTATATGAAAATATATTTTCAGATGATACAAATTACATTCAAAAGTGTTGTAATATTCACTACAGGCTTAGTGAGATAACATTAAAATATGCTAACTTGTACTATCCCCAATGGGATCTGCCCTAAAATTCTGATTTTTATTTCTGCTCAAACCCTAATTTTGATTTCTGATTTTTATTTTCTGATTTCACACAAAATATCACGGCGTACATGTTGGCGTTTCAATTCTCACCTCTGGAATGCGGATTAGAACGGACAGCTATGCACAGTTAGACTGCTCTTCAAATTAGGAGGGGAAGCTCTCTCTTCGCTGATTATGCTTAAAAAGAAATACCAAACTATTGCCAATCTCTTTATTTCTCAGCTAAGAGCACAAGGTTATAAAACTCTTTGCGTTGTACCTGAGGTTTTCTCTTTTCCAAAACTTCAACTACAACTAGGCCTAAACTAAAGATGCTTTCAACAACTCAAGTAAACTTAGAGCCTGAAAATCAGAAGTAAACAAGGAATGATTTGATTAACACAAAAACTTAAATAAACTCACTTCCAGAACACACCTGAAGACTCATTGTACTTATAAGATGTAAGCTGAAATAGAGATTATGCAAGCAAAACACATGTGATAGGTGATATCATGACCTTTGAAGCACAACCACCTGCACCAAACCTTCCGCTGCTCCACTCTGATACAAATATCACTTGACCAAAAATTGTGAAGCAACTCACCAAGATCCTTGTGAAGTATTATATCAATCACACCAACAACAGGATCCCAAGTTATTACACCATCACACCAATTGAAAATGAATAGATAAGCGTCTCTCATCATGCCATCATAACAAACTATCCTCCTAGACCTGAATTGTCTCATATGGATGTGAAAAGTGTCCATCATATGTGCATCGCCAAGCATGCAAATCTGCTCTAGGTTGCTGGTTCAAATCAGAACAACAACATGAAAACTGAAAATCAGACCTATGATCATGCCACAAATGCTTCTGCTGTCATAAGATGATAGGATCTCATCATCATGCAACCTCCCAATGCTGTAGTGACAATCCCATGCATACCAATCCATCCAAACAGCTGCAAACATCAGTGGGCAGTCTGAAAACTCCATGATCAGCAATATAGAACAGCCATCAATCATCAAGGAGTGAGCTGAAAACCAATAAATTGGGTCTGAAAATTTTCTGCTCTCATGCTCATTTCCATGCCTTGGACTATAGTCCAGCTGAAACTCAACATTCCCATGAACATACAACTCCGAATTGGATACCTCCATGACATCTCCTACAAGTTTGGAAGCTAGGACAGCATTGTGTTCACTCAAAGGATCATCATCATGATAGCATGGTGTCAAAACATAAGTAGGCTCATTGAGCTCTCCAAGAATGGCAAAACTTTAACCAAATCTGAATTACAAATGTTCTTCTCGACATATGCATAAAATTTATTATTTGCTGGTCTACAAGGTGTATACATAACTTCCACCTCCTTTACCTTGACTCGAGCCTTCAATTGGCTCTCCAAATGATGTGTTTCATGAACCCTATAATTAAAATCATTTGTACAAAATAAATTTTCTGATTTGTTTTGAAAATTGTACCTCTCAACAAGTTCATGCGAATCTGGTTTGTTTTCATTTTCTACCATCATAGTTTCTTCCCTTGGAAATATTAGAGGTTGATGAAGAAGTGTATCTCGCTGCTGCCTCTCATGATCCATGTGACTAAATTGTTCCTTTATATTCTGTAGGTGTTGTGAATCCTGCTGCTCTCGGGCAATTCTAACTCATAAGCTACTTCTCACACTCTACAAATGACTCTGTAAGGACCATAGAAGCAGGGCTTAAGCTTCTCTGTACCACTTTTCTTCAATGATGATTGTCTGTAGGGTTGAAGGCTCAAGAAAACCAAATCTCCCACCTTAAAACTCCTCTCTACTCGATGCCAATCTGCATAAATCTTCTGCTAGTTTTGGGCACTTTGGAGGTTATCCTTAAGTGAGTTAAGGATATCTTGACTCTCTTGGATCCAGTCCTTGGCTCTAGGGGCTCTGCTGTCATTGAATGTTAGATCCAAAAATGAAGGAGCGTCATAACCATATAGAGCTCAAAAGGGTGTCATCCTAATAGACATATGGTAGGTGGTGTTATAATAGTGTTCTCCCAAGTGCAACCACCTAATCCATGCTTTCTGTTGTCCTAACACATAGTTATGTAGATAACCCTCAATCCACTTGTTCACAATCTTGGTTTGACCATTTGTTTGAGGGTGATAACTTGTGCTAGGAGTCAACTCTATGCTAGCTAACTTGAATAGCTCCTGCCAAAAAGCATTTAGGAACTTGTTATCCCTATCACTGACAATGTTCTTTGGCAATCCATGAAGCCTGAACACCTCTTTAAAGATTAACTCTGCTAACTATGGTGCCTTGTACTTCGTGGTGATGGCGAAGAAGTGAGCAAATTTGGTTAACCGATCCACAACTACATAAATACAATCTCTTCCTTGAACCTTCAATAGACCGGCAATGAAATCCATAGACACTCTTTCCCATTTCTGCTTCGAAATGGGTAATGGCTGCAATAGTCCTATAGGAAAAGTGTGCTCTGACTTGTTTTACTGACAAGTCATACATTCCCTTACATGCTGCAAAACATCCTTCTTGAGTGTAATGTCCCCTTCTCAATCCTAAGCTTTTTAGTGGCCATTAGCCTATTTCTAGAGTTTCCGTAGGCTAAATGGATGGGTTAAGGGGACTCTAAGATCCTTGGAGAATGTAGTGGCAACAGTTCTTGGTTCTTAATGTTGGCGTTGAGCTCAGGGGATGATTTTGAGTTGAATTACACTCTCTACAGTGTTATCTGATGATCTGGGTGTTCTCCAAAATTCTTGGAGAGCAAGTCTAGTTTTATAATTCTCCAAAATGGTCTCATTCATTCATCCAGTGTCTCCACATCACTTCAGTCCAATCAAAATTGAATTTTGAGCTGATTCAGGATTTTCCATAAAAAGGGGTTGTTTGCTGTTCTATTTGATAAATTAAATACATGAATTATTAACAGAGATGATAATGCATGCGTAAAATATATCTTTATTAGTTCATAAAATTATTACAGAAGAAGACCAGAGATGGTCAACCAATGATCAAAGTTGATCTGACCAGATCATACTACTCTTCGTGATGATACACGATGTACTGAAAGGACTTGACGATTGCCAAGAGGAACACAATTGTTAACCAACTAATGCTTGTAACTGTCAGAACCCTGGTGCTTCTCTGATTCAAACCCTAATTGTGTTTTGTATTGTTTTGCAATATTTCGATTTTTTCGTGTTTTTGAAGTTTTCACAGGCAAAAAAAATGAAAATTGCGATTTCTCTAGGATTACAAATTAAATTCATATAAAATTCATACATGCATGGAAATGTGTGGAAATGGTCCAGAATAGAGAGGCGTATTTCTTTTTCCAACTTGTCCAGAGCATTTACAAGGTAAAGGCAACAAAAGAATGCAAATACAAATTATTAATGAAAAAACCTGATGGCGGCTGTAGCTGCATTAATTGCTTGAAGTCAAAGGTACGGCTGAAAGTAGTAGATGAATCTCCAGCTCAAAATTCAATGCCAAACCTCCAATAACCCCTGCGCACTGATGCCAATCAACTGAAACTAAAGAATGGAGACGTCCTTGTACTGTGAAGAATTGTACGACCTGCTGGTACAAACAGGTACGGCCTGCTACAGCAATGAATGATGAAGTACGGCTAAATGGAAAGAGGGCTCTCTGGTTCCCAAAACTCACTGCTGAGTCACTAGAACCCTAGGCGCACCCAAGCTAACTGTAAGAGACTGAAGAAGAGAAATGTATCCCTCTGAAAGAATTGTACGGCTTGGAAAGTACAGAAGAAGTACGGCCTGTCTGCTGCAGCAAGTAAAATGGTACGGCCTTCAAGGATATTTGCCCGATCTCCGGATAATATCCTCTAATGAAGTCGCCTCTGTTGCTAGATGAATAAACTCTGTGAAACTCAGTCTGAATAACTCAATAATCTCAAACTGTGATCTCTGGATGAAATCACCAAGTGCCAGCTTCAACTGATATTTCACAGCCTCAGTCTGCCTGATCTTGAAGAGTTTTCGTTCTCCAGAAACGATCGTTTGCCAGAAACCCTAAGGTTTGCAAACTCCGATGCTCAGAGCAAAAGACAAATTAGAATAATATTTTCATAATGGTTCGATTTGTCTTGACTGCAAAATATATACTCTCTTCAGCTAAATTCGACCCAATGCTCTTTTAATTAATCATTTAAATTAAATGATTAAATTCGTCTTTTTAAGACTTAGGAGAAATCAATTTAATAATTGGCACTTATTTTAATGAATAATAAATATTCATTAAATCAATATTTAATACTTTATTATAAAGTATAATAAATACTTTATAACAGGCCAAATTAATTAAATAATTTAATATTTCAATAAAGTGACTTTAATATAAAGTCAAATTATTAAATATTTAATAACTCATTAAATACTCCTTATTTCTCCGTCAAATCAAATCCAACTGGCCAACCGGTCGAACCGAGCTTAATAATCGCTGTGCCCTCGCTCGGAATAGTCACCGACCTAACTTTCTAAAAATAGAAAGTTCCCTAAAAAACTCTCTGGAAGATTCTGTGAAGGCCCAACCTGACACAACAGCAAACTGGAGCTACCAAACACTGGATAACTGCCACCGATGATCCTCTGCACACCCTGTCAGCCTACGAGGATCGAAATTATAGGCTAACTCCTCGACAAGCAGTGTCAGCTAAAACGGGGACATGACAGTCATTTCTCCCCTCGAAATTGCTTGTCCTCAAGCACCAAGAAATGTACCACTGCATCAAACGATCCTATGATAGTTCAATAATGTTCCCGGCCGGCTGCTAACGGACCGTGAATCTCTACAACCGATCAAAGAAGAAAGAGTACTCAGCCCCCTATTAACCTCGCGTCCTAAGATAGGATCAAGAAACTCAGAAGGAGGCAAGTCAAACTGCAAGCAACACTTACCCCCTAAAACTGCACGAGATATACTATCATCCAACATATCAAGCACGTGCATACCAAAACTGTGCACCTGAAACAAATTGTGTACATGCGGATTAATCCTGAAGCTATATGCACTCTGCACCATATACACACTGTGATACTACTCCGTGAGCTGAGTCTGAAACCCTAGTGCACTAGTAGGATCCCAAACGCTATCATCACTCTGCTCTAGACCAGGATCAGGTGGGTTACCCATGTCAAACTCAAAGAGTGGGTTGTCGTATGAAGATATAACATCTGTCTCAAACAATGGATTGGTCACAAACGGAACCAAACCACTGGGCTGATCCCAAACGACTGCCTCAGAACCCCCGGGGTACTGAGCATAACCATGCATGGTCTGCACAAAATCCTCCTCTACCTTCGCGCTCTTCCCACTAACGATAGAGATAGAACGAAGGCAGCCATCTGTAATACCCCTCAACACATATTTCTTGCCCTGTACCTCAAATCTCATCTCCATTTTAGGCAAGTTGAGGGTGAACACACTGATATCCTGCAGCCATCTCATACCTAACACTAAATCCATCCCCCCTAAGTTGACAACATAAAAATCTGCCTGCAACTCATAATCATTCAACATGAGAGTGAGATTACAAATCCGTCGAGTGCAAGTGAGTGTATATCCATCTGCCACCCGAACTCTGAATCCAGCGAAATCCTCTGTCTGGAGTCTACATCTGCTGACGAAGCTCTCATCAATGAAATTGTGTGTGGCTCCAGTGTCGAGCATAGCAATACATCGCTGTCCTTCCACTAATCCCCTGAACCTGAATGAGTCATCCCGTACACTAGTAGATAATACCAACGGGGATAAGTTGGCATCGGGCCCAAACTCCGTAGAGGCATTCTCGGCGTCCGCATGTTCTGAAACAACCTGCTGGTCTGAATCATCAGACTCGTCATCATCATAGTAAACCCACATGGCGCGGTTGGCTCTGCCTTTCGGTCTCAAAGGACAATCGTGCTCCTTGCTGTAGGGTGCTTTGCACCAATAACAAAGTTGTTTCTTCCTGCATTCCTCCCGAGTTGCATCATCAATTCTCGTAACTGGTTTCCTTTTAGGCTCTGCAACTGGTGTATGACTCTCCTCAATAGGCAAGTTATTTGTTTTAGGCGGAAATTGTTTCTTCGGAGCAGCAAGCTCCATACTCCTTGCCTTTCGCATCGCCTCCTGAAGTGTAGTCGGATCAAACGCCTTGACCCAACCTCTCATGGGTTCTGTCAAACCCTCAACGAATAGTATGATAAGTCTCCTCTCCGAAATCCCTGTCACCATGACGGCCACTCTCTGAAACTCGCCAATGTATGAGTCCAAGCTACCTGTCTGTCTGAGCTGAGCCACCTCTCTGAAATACAATTCCGGATCCTTCTTATCAAACCTCTCTATCAAGTCTACTGGTGAACTCCTGATAGGTATTGACCGCATGATGGCCTAGCGTGTACATGCCATGGTGCCACCAATCGTGTGCTACTCCGTCCAGATGTAAAGTGGCAAATTTAATTGCCTCATCCTCCTGCATAGGTCTAAGCGACAAGTAATTGTCCAATTTCTGGACCCAAGACCTAGCTGATGTCTTCTCTGACCCATCAAAATATGGCAGCGTAATCTTGCTCACCGCATACTGCAAGTCTCTATTCACCGTGACGCCGCCGACATCGGTGGGGGCCCGACAACCTAATTTCCTCCTCCTCGGGTTTAGACATCTATAAACTCATGAAATGGGTGCCCGTTTTGATCTTGAAGCAAAGACATGTATCAGCCATGAAATCTCATTAAGTTTGCCACCATATTCGGGTTGAAACTCCCCGATGTTGTTCCATGCTCACTTCCCGGAGTCTCGAGGTGGAGTCTCTAGGTAAGAAAGTAGGCTGGCTTGGCCTACTTCCCGGGTAGACTTGACGGCCGCCTAGGTACGGATAATGGTCATCCATCAAAGTTCCGCCCTCATTCAATCAATATATACCGTATGTGACATCAGCTCTTAATGGTACCCATCACCGAGACATACTACATCCATCATATTTGTCGGTTCGGCTCTAAACTCCTCCCTGATATCACCCTCGTGATGTGCTCTCGGATCTCTACGTGCCTCTGTAGGAATCTCACGATCTGCCATTAGGGTTGCAACGCTGTTCTCACTACTGTTCGAACTGGATCTGTGAATCCCTAATACCCCTGACACTGTCTGACCCTCTGGAATAGGTGGACCTGTCCAATCTTCGTCTTTGCCTGTCCCTACGCCTCTCATATACTGAATAGGTTCTCGGCTCATGAAAAGGCAAGCAAAAAGCACTCCGAATACTGAAAAAGCACTGAAAAAGCACTGAAAAAGCACAGGATGGCAGGAGATCTGTGCTATGATACCACTGTCAGAACCCTGGTGGTTCTCTGATTCAAACCCTAATTGTGTTTTGTATTGTTTTTGCAATATTTCGATTTTTTTGTGTTTTTGAAGTCTTCACAGGCAAAAAATGAAAATTGCGATTTCTCTAGGATTACAAATTAAATTCATATAAAATTCATACATGCATGGAAATGTGTGGAAATGGTCCAGAATAGAGAGGCGTATTTCTTATTCCAACTTGTCCAGAGCATTTACAAGGTAAAGGCAACAAAAGAATGCAAATACAAATTATTAATGAAAAAACCTGATGGCGGCTGTAGCTGCATTAATTGCTTGAAATCAAAGGTACGGCTGAAAGTAGTAGATGAATCTCCAGCTCAAAATTCAATGCCAAACCTCCAATAACCCCTGCGCACTGATGCCAATCAACTGAAACTAAAGA
>VDFB02305056.1:0-23264 GCA_007258455.2 Sequoia sempervirens | reverse complement strand
GGAAATTCAGGAAAAAAATATTGATTTTCCATTCTGTCCACAAGAGCGACACATGCCACAAATTAAGGACTTCAAAACCATGTGGACCTTCATGGTTCATGTCATTTTTGGGTGTCAAGTAACAACTCTGTAGGTTAGGTGGCCGCCTTAGCCCCCCATAAGGTTTAGGGCTTTTTATTTTTATTTTAAGCCTCTCCTTTGATTGCTTTTCATGCTGTGACAAGCACAAGACATCGGATACAGCAGTCTGTCCCCAAAACCCTGCATCAAAGGGAAAATGTCGCAGGAACAGCCCCCACATTTTTTGCAGACAGGGGACGTGGAGGAAACATTCTGTTGACTCTCACACCCACCCCCAAAACATCTTCAAATGGGAGTGATCTTGAAATCCCATGGGATGCATCCCAGGGTACATTAGACTGTTGTGAAGAATTAATACAATCGCATTTGCCATGTCCATTCTTATGACAAAAGGACAAAAGGGGTATCTGACTTGCAACGCCTCAAGTTCCACGGATTGTCATTGAGCTTTAGCGGGCAAGGTTTGAGCTTTAGTGAGCAAGGTGTGCACTAAACTTGGTTCTTATTGAGCATATCCAATGTGCAAGCAAAAACTGAAAAAGACAAGTATCGTTGTTCTTCAGATCTGTGTCATCAGAAGCATGAATGGGGCTGCCTACCAATTAAAAAAATGCTTGAAAATCAAGACAGCAACAAAACCATTACTTTTGGTTGTTTGTCCTCTTTTGTAACACAAGAAAGCATTTCTCAAGAAATTAAAAAAGAATATAAACATTAAGCCAACTTTAGTTTTCTGAACTTCCATTTCACGTGTTAACTACTGCTATTCAAACACAGCATAAAGATATCAAACACATTCCTTCAGTTTGAAAGATATTATTGACTGGGTTAACTACTGCTATTCAACCTTGATTAGTTTTGCAATATATGCCTTTGACATGGATATTCTAGGATAATCGATAAAAAAAGCTCTTTGCTACCAATATTTCATGGCATTTACAAGAAAACACTTCTGTTTATGTAATCATCCTTTTTGATTCAATGTCATCCACACCGTGCATAAAGACATCCTGGGCTCCACAATAAAACAAGTTCTTTATTCCTTTTCATGGAGTTGGCAAGATAGCAACCGCTGTGAACACCTCATACTGAAGAGCACCAATAGTTGCTCCAATGTTGTGGTAGCAAACTAGAAGAATATTATCATACATAATGGTTGAAAATTGTGATGCTAAGAAGGGAATCAGTCCTCTAAAAAACCGCAAACAACTACTGCAGGTTGAAAGAAAATTATGATTGCAAACTTCCCCTCATTTGATATCATCATCTTTAGTGATTGGCATCTATGGTTTTTACACGGTTCTAAATAAGCTTGTTCACATTTCTTGCCTTTTTTTAAATGTTTGTGTTAAAACTTCAAATACTTATTGCAAAATTTGTGACCTGTGCTTTGTCAATTGCAAAAAGTAGTTTTGTAACATAAAGCTTCTCCAAGTTTTACTTCAATTGTATATTTATTTTAAAAAGAGAACATATTAATTTTAGTTTCTTGATCCAGCCTTAATCCCTTTCAAGCTTCTTGCCATTTATTTGACTGTAGTAATTCTCGCTTTCAATACCATCTAAAGTGTATGTCTATGACAGCTGCATTTGACTTCTTTTCTAGAGAGAAATTATGTTTCTCAATGATGAAAATACTAATACTTCTCTTATTTCCAAAAGCTTTACTTCCATTTTCATCTTGATCCCATTTCACATTTCAATCCCCCCTCCAATTCCTCAAAATATATCTTCAGTCCTGTTTGCACCTTGAGAATCATCCCAGATCAATTTAATACTCGCTAGCCTTAGGAGGACAAGAGAGGAGAAAAGAAACACGGAGATAAGATCCCAAAAGTTCCATGACATAACAAGCTCGCAGAACCAGTAGCACAACCATAAGGCTCAAAATTAAAATTTCCAGCATAGTACACCAAGAGTTCATATCCCAGAGGTTGCCAGTAATTCAAGTCAGAAGTTAACATATGGTTAAGTATAGCAGATAATAGACTGACAGGCATTTACATCCTAAAAAGACCAAACATATGTCAATAGAATAAAATACAATTTATGATTCCCTTTTCATGATTAAGTCTTAAAAAAACACTTAATAACAAATAACATTACCTTGAGCTCACACAAAATTTAGTGAATTCTAGCCCTAATCTCAAAACATGAAGCAACATTGAAGATGCACATGTACAATAACCGTTTTCACTTGTTAACATTATCACTTTTCACTTGTTTGAAGCTTGCCAGCTTGAGTGTTATGACCAAAACAACTGAACTAAACATAAGTTGAGCATCATCTGACACATTGTATGAGACAACCAATGCTAGCTTGAAAGTTCCATTGGTAAAGGACAGAACATTCAATGGGAAGCATTATAATGCCACAACAAAGTTCAAAATATATGTCTGACACTTAGCATGTACAATGAAATAATAAGATTATTTGTTATGCTGCTGATAAATTGACCATGACTCATCTGTAAGATAAAGATCCTCAGAAACTGTGAATCGCATATATAGAACATAGATATGCTGTCCTGCAGGACAAAATTATGATTAAATACCAAAATGTGCACAGTGTATGCAATAAATCTCTCAGGAACAGAGTATCCACTCTCATATAACAGGTTACCAGGAACACTGAAGCTTTTTCATGCCTAACTCATCAGATATAACACCAAACCTAGGAAACAAAATTCGAAAAACTTTCTGTTGCATTTCCAGCAGGAATAAGTGGTAATTTTCACCATAATAGCTAGAGATCAAATCAACCTGCTATTCATCTATGCAATGATACTGACTCATGCAAGATAAAACCCCTCAGAGATCTTGCATAGATACCCTATTTGACCATTCCCATTTCTCACAAGGACTGAAGAGAGAAGAATCTGATGATCACTTAAGAAATTCTAAGAGAACTTGCACCATTTTCCCGTGGCTCAAGTGAGGCATTTGCTATGCTGGCTTCTAACTCATCCAATTCCTCGGGATCCAATTCATCCTCCTCAGCTAATATCAGTTCCTCTTCCTCAGCTGTAATTCCAGATGTCGAGGGCTGTTCTGAGAGAAAATTCGGGTTCACCTGCAGGCCATTGAACCAAAGTAGTAGAATTACTACATACAACTGATCATTTGAACAAAACTAACAGCGATTCAATTCAGTTTGCATAAGTATAGAAAGACTGTCATAAAGTAGGTCTTGGCATACAATAGATCCAAGGGGTTGTCAGTAATTAAAATTGACTGCACTAATAAGATTGGACATCTTCATTAATCAAAAATATGATCATAACATCTTAATATGCAAGGGGAATCTATACAGATTACATAGAAGTTTGGAACAATTCTTCATTATAATTTATTACCCGCAGCTTAACTGGCAAGGCTAACAATATAACAACCATAGCTGAATTGTCTTGTTTTCTGAGTGTGCTTTCTATTGAGTATATAAAATGACCAGCAACATTATGAGGAGGAACATCTCATAGCCAAATCTTGGACGCCTATTACTTCAACTAGACTTAATTAGCAATATAGACACATAAACAGCAAAATGGATCCATTCCTTGTCTAATAATAAATATCCTATTTCTCAATGTACATTATGCTCACAATCATATACAACAAACATTATCTGTTGGTTGTGAACCTCACAAATGAAATTCTTGCACACAAATAGCATTTTACTCCAGCCAAAACAGTTTTAACACACTTGGAAACATGTTTAATATGGTGATTTCAATCCTATACGAATTTGAAAATATACTTCAAATGCATTCTGTTATTAGCTTATTCTTGTAAAATAAAACCGCAAACAAAAAAACAACCTAAATCAGAAATGCATGTAACCATGTTTCTCCTCTAAGAGTAAACATAGACTCACAAATGGGGAGAGCCATTAGTATAGTCTGATTCAAATCCTTTAGCAGGCCACAAAATCAGAGACTAAAAGAAACTATAATTCAAACTAGAATCTTTCATGGCCTATCTGCCTCCCTCAATTTACATTTACTAATATAATGGAGCATTTTTTCCGCACGGTTTACTAAATTTCATATTGCCTACAAGCATAATTAAGAATTATCTCCAAGGTCCTAAAATGCTTGACTTATTATTATTCTCCCTGTTCTTTATCTTCATTGGGCCTTCAATGATTATTTCTTCTTCCTCACATTCCATACCCTCCACTTCAAGTTCATGGTGTAGAAACTCCCAAGTTTTCTCAAACATTCATGATTAGAGTTTTCCTGCCTGCTAGGCTGATACCCATGTCTGTTGTTGCAAAAGAGTCATCCACCTGTTGCATTCCTGTCATTTTGAGTTACGTGGCTAATGTTAAAGAAGACACTTCCAAAAAGGTGTGGATCTCAGAACTCACTTCATGCAGCTTTAATCTTATATTGTGGGGATTAGTCACACTATTAAATACAAATCTTGTTTATTACACTGATGATTGTAATTCTCCACAGTTATTTCTTGTATCTATTTGAACATCTTTTTGCCATTTGACCCCAATTGACATGGATGACTCGTCGTCAAAGAGGAAGAGCAGAAGCCATTACAGCGAAATTTCAAAAGAAACAAAGTGTTCCCTTTCTCAAAGCAAATAGATATTAGAGGAACAGTATCTTTGTTTTTCTCCTTGAAACAATCTCAAATTTCAATTGAAAAAGATAACATGAACAAAGAGAGATAAGCCAGAGAACCCATCAATGATGCTTCAGGTGTTTCGAAATTCTTATAGTGGACAAAGGTCACTCTAAACAAAGGGCTATGCAATGTACTTCAAGCATTCAATACAGAATTGTCATTTGTAGTTGCACCCTATTGTGTCCTAACACTACGTTTCTATTATGTCATAATACTATGCTGCTGGTTTCTAAATTAATGGGAAACCGGGAACATAATGTTGGGAGATAAAGAGGACCTGATGAATGATATCATAGGGGTTTGGCTAAAAGTACTCTCTCAAATGCTTGTACTCCTGAACAAGACCTGTTCCTACTTGGTGTATACGTTTTCTGATTTTCTTGATAAAAGGGCTGCAACACCCTTCAAAAACTATCTTAAAACTCTTTTAAAATCCCCACAAACATTTAGTCAAACAATTGGCAACAATGCTGTAAAATTTATAAATTTGGATCTGCACATATGCACTCTTATTTGCAATAAAAGGAATGAAGGATTACATCAATAAATCAGTCAAGGACCGATAACAGCAGCTAAAAATAAAATATATTCATTAAACATTCCATGAAATTACCACAAGAAGGTTTCAAGCTCAAACAGTGAGAGCTTATGCCAAACAATGCATTCTCCAGCAACTAGAATCCTCCTGTAGCTTCTCAAACTTGCCTCTTTCAATCTGGAATTAATATGGACTGTGGTAGAACAGTCCCAAACCTACAATAAAACCTTCAAACAACCTCCTCCATGAATGCCACACCTTCTTCTATGACTTTACTTGTTTTCTTCAAAAACTCCACTCAAAAAATGACCTACTTTTCCCAAATTTTTCACCATTTCCATGAATGTTTTCCATTCATTTTTCCTTCTCCCAAAACTCACGACTAATTCTAAGCTGCACCATTAATTCCCACCAAAAAGCTAAAAATTAAAACATTAAAATCCAACCAATCAAAATCATAACTCCCAGCAACCATTGGTTTGACCATTTTCACCCGAAAAGGTCAAAATCCAAGATTGGCTAACCTTGGCATCCACTTCCCCTAGTCCCTACTTTTTAGGGATTTTTGAAATGCATTTTAAAACATTATTTTATTCAATTTCCACACCTTATTAATTCATTTTCAAGAGTTTAAAAATTAGAAAGTCAAAATTGCATTATTACCCTGCTTTTTCACTTGCTTTATCACCTGCTTTTTCACCTTGTCAATGCTTTTCATGCTTTTTGATCACTTCACACAAGGATAAATGAAATTAATCATTCCAACATTATTTTCCACCAAATAATCCATCTCAAAATCAAAATTTCAAAATTGAAACAAAATTTTAACCTTCAAACCAATACAGGATTGCATGTAGCCATGGATGCTCCTGCATCATTTCTACAGTGAATGGAAAGTGCAATTTGCATAGCTGCCCAGGAGTTTTGACTGATTATGGTCTGAAACACCCCTTAGAGGCCAGATGGCCAGCAAGCTGAGACAAGTTTCCTCCATGATCATGTGTAATGCTTGGTGGATTCAAGAAGCTAACTCAAAATGAATAGGAAAGCACGAACATAGTGTTAGGATATAATAGGGCATAGTGAATGACGTGATAGGGGTTGCTCCCGGACTAAACAAGATCTGTTCTTAATTAATCTATGAACTTTTTATTCCACTAAGATGGCTCTTCCTCAATCTTCAGAAATTGAAAAGGAAGATCTGTTCTTAATTAATCTATGAACTTTTTATTCCACTGAGATGGCTCTTCCTCAATCTCCAGAAATTGAAAAGGATTTAAATCAAAAAAGAAAAAAAGATGCTTCAATTCAAAATTCTGTGATGCTTTCTTGGAGGCATCACAAATTACAGATTTCAAATCTTGTGTTCCCACCTTAAAATAATGTTCTTTCAGTTGTACTTCTCTTATCCTACCACCACTCTGAACTACAGCAATGTTGATTCCACGTTTTAACTCTTTTGGACACAATAAGCCTAAAAGCCACATCATCAAGAAGAAAGTTTTACATTTTAACAAAGTGATTTCATTGTCTACTTTGTTGCTCGCACAAGGAATCTAGCAATTAAAAGCTTGATTGAGGAAGGCAACTGTTTGTTAACTCAAATCAACACAATGTCTAATGTAGCCAATAACAATCATAAGCCCACGGCTTTTGAGCACATCAATAAAGGTCACCATATTTCCTGTCAATTTGAAATTTATTAGTCCTAGAACTGAAAAGGTGAATCAAAATCTTAACCTATACTGGTGCAAAAGAATGATTTAAAAGGGATGTTCTCATAATCTACTTGATGCCCAAATATAATCAAGCAACTGATGTTCTGACTTAACCAAAAATATGCGTAAGCTTGGTAATCTCTGAACATGTCAAAGACTCAAAACAGATGCCAATGCCTATCCAATCTGGTATGAAAAATGATTAACCCTATAAATACAAACATAAATCCGCAAGCCTTTCTCACATAGCAGCTATGGAATGATAAATAACAAGCAAATTAAAATCAAAGATAAAATTGCATCAAAGGGCCTTGGAAACACTACTGAGGTTGCTTGGCTCCCCTACCAGGAATCCCTCCCGCTGATTGCAAGGCCTGGGACCTAAAACAGATGAGGTCAGTTGCCAGTCCCATGCAAAGTTGGTTAATGTCACCCATTAGATCTTGGCATATAAGCTAAAGAAGGGTGGTTATTCATGCGACCCATTTGGGTCTATTGATGTTCTAAACATCCAACAAATAAATGTCAACATTTTCATTAGCAAGTTGTACCTACACAATCAGCCACCAACCATTTTCAAAGACCGATGTCTATCTTCCAGTCTTGCAAAAATAAGCAGACTTACAATTTTAACTCATCTATCTTCTTATAAGTCTCAATTGTAAATTGGCACTTTCTCATTCACTCAACATGGTATCAACTAAATAACAGGTTACAGAATACTAACCAGCATCTGATAAGTCTCTGGAAAATGTGACTACCAACTAGGCAAGGGGAATGCCTCCCTCCCCTTTCCCTTTTTCTTTACTAAAGATGTCTATTTGTCTATCGTACAAGGAGAGGATGGAGTCCCACCCTCCCCTCTGATAACCTTACCACCAAGTTACAAGATGTTACATGTCTGGTAAAACGACATAAAATGCAAACCAATAGGTGAAAGGCAGCATACAACCTCTAACAGGAAATAGAAACAAATCAGAAAAACAAGAGAAACAAGCAAAGGCCACCACAGCCCTGTACCTAAACTGAGAGATAAGCCACAAGGACCTAAGACATAATTTTTCCCATAACTGTTCATCAGAGCTCAGAGTTTAATCATGATTACAATCTTTTAACCATTCTCTCTTGTATAATAGGACCATCCTTACAGAAAGAATGTTTATTGTGAAGAATCTTATTACCAGCCAGAAGGGATGTTTGTTGTAAAGAATCTTGTTACCAGCTGGAAAGGAATTGTACAGGTAAAGCTTTACAGATCAGATTACAGAAACAAATATGTTATAAGCCCAACTAAATACCTACTATGGCTATCCTAAATCTGCAAAATATGAAAGTGAAATTAAACAAAATTTTGAAATTAAACAGGGAATCCGAGACATTGTTATCAGCTCCGATAGCACTGTTATGAGCCCCACCTCAACTAGACAGCTGTTCTAAATCTTACAAAATATAAAACTGAAATGAAAGAAAAATTTGAAGCTAAACGGGAAATCTAAGACAATGTTATCATCACTGATACTTGCGATGATTCCAAAACAGATGTTGAGAAATTTAGAACTGAAACCTGAGAATCTGAAATGAATACTACAAACCTAAATCTGAAACTTAGAAACAAAAAACACTTTAAAGTTTTAACATCGCTAAATAAATATAAATTGTACTGAACAGAAAGAGATTTGCATTCTAAGAGGCTATAGATACCAACTTGGGCCTAATCCAGGGCAGCGAAGGCTGCTGCCTTGACCAAACACAGTATTTCGCACTGTTACCAGATCCAGCCAGATCCAGAATTTTTCGACTGGCCAGATGTATCTGATTGAATCCAGATTTTTCAATTAATATAAAAATTTTACCAATTTCTTTTAGAACTCTGCATTTCTAATTTTTGGCCTCTCAAACAAATTGAATTTTTCATAACTATGATCTTTTAGACTTGTGCACTAGAATTTCTTTCTTCCAAAATGTGCTTTTGTCCACTCTCTTAGAGTCTATTTATAATATTTTACTTGATTTAGATTCTTCACCTTTTGAATGCGGAATAATTAGATTTCTTCCATAGAAGTAAGTATAATTTACCTCTGGGCCTCAATGTCTGACAAGACAAAATCAAGAGAAACAGTTTCCAGTAGGTATTAACTCATATATCTTTTTATAAGTTTCCAGTGATCCATAAGAGTGGTTTGAATTGACATATGGACCATTGGGTCATGTCATTCTAGTTCACTCAGATACAATCTGATTACTCAGATACCAAACACGGTATTTCACACTGTTACCATATCCAGCCAGATCGAGAATTTTTCGACTGGCCAGATGTATCTGATTGAATCCAGATTTTTCAATTAATATAAAAGTTCTAACAAGGATCACTCAGATACCAGTGCACTCTGATCTACTTCTTCTGAAAGCCATAACTTTTGTATATGGACCCAAAAGAGGTGCTTTTTTTGTGAAATTGCACAAGTTTTTGGGAGAAATCCAAATATGCAACTATATTCAACATTTGATTCCATCTTTGCATGGATTTTTCCTTTGTAACATATCTGCATTTATAAGGCCCATCGTGAGCAGAAACAAATCTGGAAGATGTCTTATTTGCCAATGAAGATTCCAAGATGCCATATATCATCCCTAGTCTTTCGTAAGCATCAAAGAAGTAGACAACTATCCAGAAACATCCTTGTTACACTGGTAAAGTGGTGAACTTGAATTCTCAACATGGAAAACTGTATTTGCCCCAGAAAACTATCACTCATAAAGTGGTGAACGCTTCATGGAAGTGATGAATTTGTCACCAGTAAAGCAGCGAACACTTACCTGTGTGGGCAGAGAGTTGTTTTTTGGAACACCAAACTCTTCCATTTTGGCGGTTGATCTTCCATCTCCAGATGTCTAGGAAGCAACAGGGAAATGTTATGAACCTTCTCCATGTCTTGGAAAGGGTTAGACACTCATGGTGGTGGTGTTAAAGCCATTGTTGGTATGATATGGCTGGTGTATGCAAGTTTGTTAAAAGGGGAATGCTTGTTGAGGTAGTTCAAAGCCCTTTAATGTATGGTTGGAGCTTGATGAGACCTGATTGATCATCGTAACCTCTGTACTTTCTTTTTGCATGGTGCAACAGTAAGTATTTGCTTCCTCGACTGGAATTTTAGACCGGATGGGTTTTCTCCAGGGTAAATGTGTTGTTCCAGACCTTGAGCATGTTTGTCATGTTTACTTCCGCATTTGTTGGCATTTAGACCTCTGTTTTTATGATGTTATGCATGCCTCTTGAATATTGAAGCCCACTGCATATGGTATACTATGCATACTATTTTGTGAGGTTAACAGGTATTAAGAGGCCTAAATAGTTGAATCCATACATCGATGACTGAGTGTGTAGAATATCCACACCAGTTTACAGATCATCCAGGACCTGAAAATGTCCTCAGAGCAGCAGCAGACATTCAAGTATTGCTGCCTGGCTTCCTTAATGATAACTCAGTATCTATATGTGTGATCAATTGTCCTGAAAAAACTGATGCCTACTTACAGCTTGGACATGTGCACACTAAGAATAATAGAATAGAGTCTAGAAACTTTGCCCAAACACAATAGTCAGGTTACTGTTCGCTGATTTGTGAAAAAAATTAATGTATTGAGAGTGAGACTAGAAATCCAAGAAAACAAAATCAACAAGAAATATGATGCAAGAGGAGAATTGATTGAAGATAAAGAAAAAACATTTATGAAAAAAGAAATCTAATAAATAAAAAATATATATTTGTGAATATGAAAATGAAACAGTCTAAAGACGACCAATATAACATAGATCAAATTTAATGTGGAGTAAAACAATTTAAGTAGTTAGAGAAACAGTAACAAAATTAAATAAGTTATCACAAAACTTTATGCTTTCGACTCCTGTGACGACAGCATTAACAAAAAATTAAAGTCAGACATATCATCTAATGATAATCTACACACTTTTTAACATGCCATAAAGGATGACAACACACTGGCATATCATCTAACATGCTCAAATGGTAGATTACAAAGATCTACAACAGTTGTTATTTAATATGGATAGTGTTTTATCAAAAAACATAGAAATTGGTTATACTCTATCAAAATCTATTAAGCACACCACATAACACTATATCCTAGAACCCCATGACAAGATCACACAACTAAACTTTCACTGATTCTAGCATGTATTAGCCTTGGATGGCAGAACAAGCAATTAATGCCCATATTTCTGAAGTATTTTTGAATATCAAAACACTTACAAACTTCTACAAATACCTAACTGTGGGTTAACATTTTCAGATCTCTATCTATAGCTATAAGTGTTTGTATTATGATAAACTAACCTCTTTCTTCTGATCATTTTCCTCATCCTCCCTGTTATACTTCTCATAAGCCTCTGCATCATCAACAAATAGACTTGCATCTAACAGGAACAATTCACGCCCACTGCAAAGATCCATGTTTAAAAAAAATTAATGCCTTCATTAGCCCCCAACTAGGAATATATGAATCAACAAAATAGAATCAAAATACTCACCTCATCCGATCATTTTTAGCCCGTTCTGCTATTTTTGCAGCATGTTCTGCTTCCTTCTGTTCCATCTTTTTCTTCTTCCACTCATAAAACAATTCGGTAGTAAGAGGAGTTGAAGCTTTTGTTTGTTGCCGCTGGAATGTGTACAAGTAACACAAAAATTCAGCATTGAACCAATTTCGTCCCAAAAACATAATTAAAATATAAATGAGGTAATCATCTCCATAAAACAGACCTGTTAGCATTCAAGCTTACCTGAGCTTCAATCTCCTCTTCAATTGGAACCTTATCAGCTGCTTCCTCTAACAAAGCCTTCATTTGTGACTTCAATACATAGCCAGGAGGAAGAGCATGTCTATAATGACAATCTTTTCCACCATTGGGACAAACCCAAAACCAGCCATATTGTTTCTTCTCTACAGCTTCCAAAAAGTATTTACAGACCTGAAATCCAGTCATTATGAAGGATACACAAAGATAAAAAGAAAGTACAAGCAAGTAGAAATAAGAAATGTCCACAAGAGAACAATGTCTGCAACACAGGTTGAGTGTCAAAAACTCAAGACATGTGAATTGAACACAAAGCATTTTGGTTAAGGCATGCATGAGATCCTAGTGGCATAGAGGAATATCATACAATCAACAAAAGATGAGAGCAACGAACTAATAAGGCTAAGAAACAGCCCAAATAATTTTGTTTTATCCCATTGCTAAACATCAAAATAGATCCAAACTCCATACTCACTCCCACCAAATTCTCAATATCTGAAAAACTTCTTTAAATCAAGCAGAAAATTTTGGAAAGGTTGTTCACTCAGAAAAACTATGGTATCAATCAAGGCAGAAAATTTTGGAAGGAATTTGAGAGGGAAAGTAAGTGCAGTGATCCAGCAGCAGTAGCAGCAGCAGCAGGGTTGCACATGCAAAGCACCTTACCAGGTGATTCATGCAAAAATGATGAGAACAGAGATAAGGGGAAGGGACCCACATGATTCTTCTCCTTCTTTGAAAGGTGGTTCTGCAAAGAAAAAATGTACCGTTCTTAGGCCACCAGTGGCTGACAGGCTCTGTTCCCCATCCTCTCAGTCTCATGGTTCACATGTATGGCCATCTCCCCACAAGGAGGGGCTGAAAGCATGGGTCAAGGTGCTAAAGGGTGAGTTCAATGCCCAGCCTAGTTCTCTTTGTCCTCTTGAACCTGATACAGACAATGATGGTATCTCTTTAACAGTCCCTGATTCAGTGGTGGAGAGATCTCCACCAGACTTGAAAATACCTTAATAGGAAAGTTTTTTGGATCTCATCCTAACATTGATGTTGTACAAAGTTGGACTTTGAGAAGATGGAAGCCCTGTGGCCAAGCAGAGATCTCTACAATGGCCAAAGGCTTTTTCCATATCTCCACCTCCAATAAGGAAAATTGTGTTAGGACCTTTATTGATGGTCCCTGGTTTCTGGGAAAATTAGATTTCTGAGCACAGAAGTGGAAGCCAGGTTTTGATCCAGAAGAGGAGAATATTAATGTGACACCTGTATGGGTTAGACTACCAGGTCTCCTGCTGGAATATTGGAAGAAGGAAGAAGGTGGAAGGAAGAATTAATGGACATTGCCAAATATTCCAATCATCTAATGGCAATTGAACCAGTAACAAGGCCTAGAAAGCGGCTAGTGAATGCTAGATTCTATGTAAATGTTGAAGTGAAAAGGATCTGTCATCCTCTATCCAGCTGTCTTCCAAGTTTGGTGGAAGGGTTCAGTAGATTCTATACAAAAACGCTTCCACTTTCTGCCAGTCCTGCTATAAAATGGGGCACTTATCTAGGCTGTATCCAATGAAAAAACAAACTAGCATGGATGTTTGGAAAAAGGAGAGGGCCGCTGCAAGTTTCCCTGAAAATGACAAGTCTAAATGCTTCCAAGAGCACAAAGGGAATGAGATCCATAGAAAGGTTGTAGAAACTAGATAAATTGTCGGTGAGACACAGAACTCTCAAGAGAAGGCATGCCCTTCGAAGGTTGAAGTAAAGCTCTAAAGGAAGATTTAAATGATAAGTTATCCCTGGTTTTGGTCCTGGAGGTTCAGGACATGGTAGCTTCTCTAGGTTGCTTAAATGTCTCAAAAAGCGCCTCAAGTATCTTGCCAACTCCTTCCCTTGTTTTTGAGGCTTCCAGCGCCTTTAAGGAAGTCCAGCTTAAGGTGGATTTTACTCTGGGAGAAAAAAGCAGAACAAAGACCCTTGTGATTCAACGAAGAATGATGAGATTGTTCCCTGCTCCATGTCTCTTGAGGACAAGGCAAAGTCCCCTCCTCTTTTGGCCTTGAAGCATATAGAAGGTTCCTCCAATAAAAGGATCTCAAAAAACTCCAAGAAATAGGTAGATGTTGGTCGAGAAGTGAGAAAGAGGAAGCCAAGTACTAGAAACACTTGCTCTAGAGAGACAGCAAAAGTAGTAAATGGGAGCCAAAGTATGTAATGTCCCCATTATTTCGCAAGCATCAGAGTCATTGGATTAGCCTATTATGTCGACCCTCGTAGGCTAAGGGTTCTGGTTAGAGGGTCACCTGTCCGGGCACCTGGTCGGAAATTTGCTTATTTGGTATCCGGAGTCGGTGACGTGGTGAATTTGCGCGTTTGGCGTGTAATTGGAGCTTAAAATATTGTTCATCACCACTTATTTCACTTACTCAGGCTTGGGGACCATGTGTCTATTTGTTAAAGGGGTCACTTTATATTTTGCTGTTACTATTCACTGATAAAGTGAAAAAAGAAATAACTTAAGTGAATAGTGTTTTTTAATGAATAGTGATTTCAAGTGAAAATTATAAAAGAAGAGAAAGTTCGAACTTCTCATGCTTGATGATATTTTGCTGATTGAAGTTTGGAAGTGTGGAGTTTGGGAGAGAAGGAAACTAGGGTTTCCTGATTTCTGCAGTGGGTAAGCCTGGTTTGGGGCTTATAGTTAGGATTTTACGCATCTTGAAGGTGTGAAAGACCACCCTAAAGTGCAGATCTGAGTTTTGCTTGATTCGTGGGAGCCATATCTTGCTGTTTTCTAGTGTTAGAAGTCATCCATTGCAAGGGAAATTGCTGCTAGAGGTTCCATTCACGTTTTTGAGGTCGTGGCTTGCTTTTGAAGATTATTGGATGCTGATTTTGACCACCTACAGCCAGCCGCCATCAAGTAAGGGTTTCATCATCACCAAGTAAGAAAAACGCCTTTCCTTTGTGGCTGTTTTCTCTCCTAAAGTGGGCGCCCCTGTCCATAGAAGACATTCCATCATAAAATTGGTAGGAGAAACTTGTATTTAAATTTGTATGAGCAATTTCATGGCCGCGGGTACTGTAGCAAGCACTGTTCACAGTGCATTTTTGGCTGCAAGTTTGTATTTGTTGTAAATGATGTCTCTTTCGAAATGTATGAAGATATATATGATTTTAGCACTCTTTGTAATGCAAGAAGTCTCTTAACTAGTGTTTGGAGTTACGTGGAAGTTATCCTTTATAAGTTAGTTTAATTTGAGTTCTTTTTATATGCATATGGTTGTAAGAAATTTATTAAAATCGTTTGGCATCAAACCACAAAAACACCAAAACACAGAAAGCAGATTACAAACCAAAAATCAGACCTTTAACGAGCAAAAATCAAATCAGCAGTGAGTTTGGTTCATCATAAGTGGTGTTCGAGTATTAGCACAGTGGTAGCAGAGTGGATCACCGGAGCACGGCACATCACAGTGGTATCAGAGCAAACCTTTCCAGCCACCTTGTGTTGGTTTCAAAAGAGAATTCCAGATTAAATTTGGGGGTTTTGAGTCAAGTCCAGTTTGGCTCATCACAAAGTACCCAAAACCTAGCAAATAAAAATTACATCTTAGAATATGAGAGCTTAATGGCCAAAAAAATGAGGAATTTTAGATAGGACCTAAAGAACTCTTTTCTCCTTCATGAAGTCAAGATGTCGGACACAAATTTTGTTGATATCAAAAACAGAATATGGGACACTGCTGATTTTATAGGTGTCAACTCTGGTGGCACTTCTAGTGGTCTTGTAACCCTTTGGGACCCTCTAGCAGCTAAGGGAGGTTCCCTTGAAGAGTTGATATCACCTGGCTATTTTGTTCACACGCGAAAAAGATAAATCTACTTGGATTCTATCTAACATATATTCCCCTAATTCAAGAGTTAACAGGAGCAGGCGTAGGAAGGTGTGTAAAGGCTTAAAATGGATGATAGCTCAGGACTTTAACACTCCTCTTACACCGAGTGAAAATAAAGGTGGCAACCAGGTTTTCTACAACAGTATGGAAGATTTAGAGAACTTCATATCAAAAAATGGACATATGGATGTTGAACTAAGAGGGTCCAATTTCACATGGTCAAATAGGGGAATGGGAAACAAACTTACTCAGATCAAGCTAGATAGATTTTTTATTTCTACCAATTGGATGATCTCCCAAAATTGTTGTCTTTTCTCCCTTCCAAGAATAGGCTTTTGACAGCAATCCATTATTATTAAGCCTTGAGGGGGATAGGAGGAATGGAAGATGCCCCTTCAAGTTTGAGAATATGTGGCTCCTCCATCCAAGGTTAAAGGACAAGGCTAAAAAAGTGATGGAAGTTAGAAGTTGAAGATTCAGCCATGTTCATTATCTCTAAGAAGCTAAAAAATGTTAAGGCTAACTTCAACAAGTGGAATACAGAGACCTTTGGAAATATTTTTGCCCAAAAGAAATCTGTAAAGCAAGAGCTTGTGGAACTTGACAAGGAGATTCGGATTAAAGGTATGGAAAGGAACTCTTGAGCTCATATCACTTAATAGTTGCCAAAGAGGAAGCCTTTTGGAGGCAAAAACCTAGAGTGTTATGGTTTTGGCTGAGGAAGGCATGAATACGAAATTTTTTCACTTTACCATGCTTAAGCATAGAAGAAACAATAGGATCAACGAGATTGTTAGAGAAAATGGGAACAATATGACAAATGATATGAAGGTTAGTAATTTTCTTCAAATTGCTTTTCTCAGGTCCGAATGTTGGTAATCTTGATTTGGAAGTTGGATTCTTGAGACTATTCCTTCTATCCTCTTCTATAAGGACAATGAGGAGTTGTTGCAATAGGTTTCTAAGGAGGATGTCAAGAGGGCTATCTTCTCTTTCAATGCTAGGAAAGCTCCGAGACCAGATGGTTTTCCTCCAACTTTCTTTCAACATTTCTAGGAGATTGTTTACAAGGAGGTGACCAAAGTTGCTCAAGAATTCCTTTCTTTTGGTAAGATCTTAAAAGAAATTAACAACACCTTTTTGTCGTAGTTACCAAAAATCTTAGAGCTTTGGAGATCAAAGACATCCATCCGATAAGTCTGTGTAATATTCTTTATAAGATCTTTACCAAAATCTTGCTTTTAAAGATTCAGCCTCTTCTATTGTCTATCATCTCATCCCAAACAAATAGGTTTGTCTTTGATAGAAAATCCTTGATTCAATCATCACGGTCCATAAAGTCACCCACTTGATAGATAAAAGTAAAAAGGTTGGAGTGATTCTCAAACTAGATATGAACAAGGCTTACAACAAGGGTTCTCAGTCCTTCCTAAGCAAAGTGTTCAAGAAATTTGAATTTCATCAAAAAAATTCAGACCTTGTCTCTTCTCCTATGTTCTTTGTCATTGTCAATGGTAGTCTAGCAGGTTATTTCACCAAAGAAAGAGTGTTGAGACAAGGGAACCCTTGTCCCCCAACCTTTTTATAATTAAGAGGAACCACATGAGGGCAAGCTTGAAACTTTGCAATGCCATAGTCGAAAACTTTTCTATGATTTAAAAAAAAGTTGAGATCAACCCCCTTTTGGCCTCAAAACAGAGACTTGCAAGCAATCGGGGATTAAATCTTACTCCTAGTGATTTGATAAACAACAAGAAAGTTACGAGGAACGAGAGGGTTAGCCCTAATCACAATTGGTTGAAATTGAACTTCCATGGAGCGCCAATGGGGAACCCAACTTTGGCTAGAGGGGGGGGTGTGATCAGAGACAACAAAGGAGGTCTTGTAGATGCTTATGTGGGAGGTATGGGAGTAAAAACCAACCATATTGCAAAAGTCAAGGCTGTCTATTATGGAATTCAATATGCCAAGGAGCACAAGGTCTCTCATTTAATTATAGAGGGAGATTCTCTTAATGTTATCAAATGTCTCAAACAAGAGGCATGCCCCTCTTGGACTATTACAAATATTGTAGATGATGCTTTGCAATCTTAAGGCTTTCAAGGAAGTGAAGAATTCTCACAACTATAGAGAAGGTAATGAGGTAGTTGATAGAATGGCCAACATTGGTGTTGTTGGTTCTAGCCTTGAGAAATGAGAAAAAATGGACTTCCTTCCTAATGAAGCTATTCAAATCTTAATTAATGAGGTTCCTTCATAACCTTCATTGTCTTATGCTCTTCATTATTTCAATGTTGTTACTATTAAGGATTCCTTTGATCCCATATGTTGGCATGTGTGACATGTTGATTCATCCAAGCTACCACCAAAGTAAGCTAATTATGACTCTTCATCCCAAGGATCTTCAAAACCTTGAAACTGTTATTTTTAATATACGCAAGCATTTGGATTGTCTTGTCAGTATTAAGATCATCCAAGCTCCCTAGGTTTTAGACCCTATTAAGAATTTTCTTAGGTGGAGGATGAGGGTTTTACATAGGGTCTTAAGGTTCCTAATCTTCTTCAAGGGTTGTCTACTAAGAAGAAATATTTTCAAAGGCTTAGGCACTACTCTAACAGCATGGGCAGAGAGAGGCTCTGAATTGAACCCTTCTCCTAGAAAGGAATCATGAAAAATTCCACCATTTGGCATATTTTAAGGAGGGGTGGTCTAACTCATTTCATGTAAGGGATTAATGGCTATGACCTAGTTCATTCCATGGAAAGGGTCATGGCTACAACCTAGTTTTGTTGATGGAATTTTCCAAATCTTTGAAGGGTCGGAAAGTAAAGCCTCGAGGTATTAGCTTCAAGGTGACAAAGGAATGTATAGAGAAGACTAAAACACTGTTCATGGAAGGTTTGAAGGTATTCAAAGCAGTGAAAACCAAAAAGAAAGAGATAGAAGCTTTTTTAACAGGCAAAGAGAAGCTTATGAGATTTCGAGCAGGTTATTTCAGAGAGTCCATTGAAGAAAGATGAATGACAAATAATAGAATACTTGGATGGATGATGGTACTACAAGTTGATGTTTACAATTTAATCATTGGCTTGCCAACAATATTTAACCCTTGTATGCCAACCAAATTTTGCAGCGATCCTTTAATCAATTCCTCCCATATGATTTCCAAGAATTAGGCAGATAGACTATTAAAATGATACTTATGTGATAATGATGAGACTAGACACAGAATTTAAGATAAATATTTTCCAGAATGAGCAGATAAACCTATTCCATGTGTATTTTATTCTAAATTTGAAAAGGAATTACAGGAAATATGGACCATTTACAATTAGGATTGTCCTATTATTTTGTCACAGATTGCTGGTACCTTTGAGAAGTGGAGTAAAGAAGGATAATAATATAAAGTATAAGCAGCATCAGTTTTTTATTAGTTGAACCCATGGGAGGGATTTTACCTTTGTTTTAGTTGAAATTATATTCAAAGAGAAACCCTTGTACAAGAAGAAAGTGGAAATTCAAGGTTTTTTGGAAACAAAAAAAATGTATGGATTAATGAAATGGAATGAAGTTGTAAGCAAAAGGACTGAAAAACAAAATCCATCAATTTTTTGAAGGTGGTAAGTTACTTAATCAATAAAAAGAACACAGTAATCGAGACAAAAGGAAGTAGGAAGCAATCACTACCTGGCCAGCAGGCATCCTAGTGATAAATATGGCTAAACAGTACAGCTGTTTCCTTGATTCTTTCAAGATATGGGGCTCAAAATAATACAGCACCTACATGGATACAGGATATACTTCAGAAAGGATTAACCATATAATGACCTCAGGTATTTTTCGCAGGGCAGATCAAGATTATTTATCCCTCTGCTTGGTCTTGAACTCTACCGATCCAGACACTAGATGCTGGCATTCAATTCAATTAACTAATTTAAATTTTGTGTGAAAGGAAGTATTACAAAGGATTATACAAAGGCCATGGAATTGTTTAGTTGAGTGTGGAAGGGATTCTAATTACTTGCTATTAAGATGGTGATATGTCCATATCATGACAGCAATCCTGAAACTAGATGTTTGGATTCAATTTGATAAGCAGTTTAACATGCCACAATTCAAGCATTAACGCTATTTAATAGCATTCAGAAAACCATATTTAAGCACAGATGAAATTTGTTTATTGGCTACTAAGTTAATAATATTTCCATATCACAATGGTAAGGAAAGAAAAAGCACCCACTTAGTAGGCTCACCCTAGAGAGAGTTGACAACTAGCCAATGAAAAATAAACTGGGAATGTACATTATAATGTCATTCCTTCTGCCAAAAAGCATGTGACCATAGGCAAAATAGAGAAAATAAGCAAGTACATGCAATCCAGAATTACAGTAAGTGCAAATTGTGAAATACAAAGGAGAGACTTGAGACGTTAACCAAATCAAATCTAGGAACTAAAACAAAAAAACAGAGAACAGTTACAGAATTGCTCCTGTTTCGTGCCTGGGAAATATGAAAAGAATAAATGAAGAATAGAGATATGATTACAAACAGGTTAAAAATATGTCATAAATGGTGTCCCTCCACTAATTGGATTTTGAGATGGTGAAGCTCAGGGCTCAAACCATAAGCTGCACTTACTAAGACACCAAAGTTCAATCTTGGCTACACAGAAACACTATGACGGGATTGATACCAATCATAAAAGATAAGCACATAATTATGAGATGAACCACCCTAGCACTGGGAACGGTAAAAACATATTAGTGTCACCTCTAGGTATCCCGGTAGCGGGGGTGGATTTAACTACCCAATAGGGGAATCTCACCATAGATTAAATACAATTGAAAATGATAACAACAATGAATGACTAATTCAAATCAATGTTTTTAAATGCATAGTCTAACTCTACACATAATTGATAAACTTGATTTAGAAAAGGTCACTGCACACAAAATATATTATATATATTAAACTACAATAAACCATTAAAACAAATTGAGACCCAGCTTAGTACAAACATTAACAACCTCCCCAATACAAATGAAATTAGAATATATTCCAGTATTATATCACACCACATGGAAACATCCGTGAAAGCATCCGTGAAAGCATTATAATATGTAAAAATTAAAAAGTAGAACTAGGTCATTAGAATATAGCATACAATGTCAGTTGGCTTGTTCTGGCTATACTCTTTGTTCTTGGATTCCACCACCTTTTCAAGTGTTTCTTGGTCCCAATCCTCCATAGTTTCTACATGCAACACAACTAAAAAAGTTAGCACTCAACAAACAAAAGAAAATAAGCCTTACAAATTTATCATGTTCTACATATAATACCATGAAAAAAGAAGAGTATATGACAACTTTACAAATCTCAGAAAAATAAAAATTGAAAAATAAAAAAAACTCTATCTGAGAGGCATGCCATCCATTTTTCCTGAACATAATCCATAGGAGGTCAAGGTCTCAAGCAAGCAATTGTGCCAATAAAGTTACCGGATCTCCTTTTCATGGTGGCAAATAATCAAATACCCTCAAGGTAACACAGGCAGAAGAATGATGATAAACTTCATTTGATAAGTAATGTCATTTTCATACAAACAGCAGGCTCATATTTGACCAAACTGTGAAAAGCTTCCTTTCCAAGACACCCAATGATCATAAGATATGTGAAACGAGCAGAAGAATGGTCCTAAACTTCATATGATAAGTATTGTCATTTTGGCACAGATAACAGACTAGCATTCAACCAAACTGTGAAAAGATTCCCTTCCAAGATGGGAAATGATCACAAGATATAAATCAAACTTCTATCATCTGTAGAAGTAAAGGACAAAAGTGATCTGCAAATCAGTCAACCCAATACACAGCCACACAAGCATTTCTGGACTCTTCATAGATGTCCTCAGATGGTGATAAAGCTGACTACCTTGGTCACAAAACTAAAATATTATACCAAGCAACAATGTAAGAACAATATTAATAAAAGATTCATATCAAACAGAAAAAGTGAATAAACAATTGTAGACTGCACCTTCATCTCGCTTGTCACTGTACAGATCAATCTTTTCACCCTTCCGTTGAACATTCAAATCATGTGAAAACTTGCACTTAAAACCCTTCACACATTGTCCAGCCTTAAAGAATTCACATAGTATAGATTTAGGATCAACACCTGCATTTTACATAAAAATTATTCTAAATATGCAAGGATTCTATGTTATAAGAATACAAGCTCCTTAAATTGGAAAAACAAACTACAAAATTTTAAAAAGGAAAATAAACACATAGGATAACCATAACTTGTGATTGTGTGGATTGTCATATCCTAGTTTAAATTTCCCACCATATCAAGCCCTCCTTCCAGACTGATTGTGGGGGATGAAATGGTTAAGAGTTTTGCATTTCTTTAACCAAGGATGGAATGAGGACTCAAAACAATGGAAAGCCAATGGGAATGGAAGGGGGACGTGAAATCATGGATCATCAAGTATGAATTTCTAATTGTTTCCAATTTTCTTTCCGGACCAATTAATGATGATGATAATTAATCAGTTCAGAGATGTTCATCATTGTGATGAGGTTAGTCACTCGAGTCTAAAATTGTCAATGCGCAGGGACCTCCCTGAGTTCCATTATTAACGTAGAAGTGCTCAAACCAATAAATGATGATAATAATTAATTATTTCAGAAGTAATGCTCCTTTCAATTACATCATTGGGGGAGAGAAGCTCACTTCTAAATTCTACACATCTCTGAAACTTTCAAGCATATTTCTCTCTTGATGATGGGACTATAAGAAGACCTCAGCAATTTGGAAATTTTAACTCCAAAACTGACAAAACTAGAAGCACGCCTTCAAAAATAGTGCAAGTCTCTGAAACAGTTTAATTACCACCATCTTCAACTATCAGCAATTTTACTAGGTCAAAACCCTCCCAAGGTAAACTCGATCTAGTCGACCCTGAATACCTTGATCTTTTATTAAATACTGTTTTTTGAACTACTTCATTGCCCTCGCAGATTAAAAAGAGGGATTACGCGCAACCAGAAAATAGCAAAATAATAAACTTGATGACAATAAAAATAATAATAACTCAAAAGATGATATTAGATTGAAATTGGCACCAGGTGGAACTTTTGGTTGACTGACAGCAACTTTAAAGAGATCGTTCAACTCCTTCTCCCGCTGTTTTTCATCTTCCTTCTTCTTCTGCATCCACCCCAAAACAAAATTAGCCCACAAAAAAATCACTTAGCTACCCTCCCAACGCTTTGCAATTTTTCTAATCGCCAAAAACTAATACGATTCAAATCCAAAAAGGGCTGCTACCTTATTTGTATCCTTTGGGTTATTCTTGGGCTGCGCAGCTTGCTGGATACTCTGAACATATTTCTGAACATTTTTGCTCTTGTTCTTGTTTTTCAAGCCGAAGGTTTTGTCCTCCACAACCTTCTGTTTTTTGGCCAAATCAGCCTTCGACGCTTTAGGAGGCATAATGATTCACAGCAGCACACCCCGCAGCTTACTCTAATATCCGCATCCAAAAAAACCCTTGTTGATTGGCAAATTTAGC